>CAUYRH010085531.1:0-11638 GCA_963574655.1 Perodicticus potto
AGTCTCAGGGTTCCAGGGACCTGTTAGTTAATCACTTCTTGGCTGTTTGGCTCAGATGAAGTGAAGATACCTGTGTTAGAACATATTTGGAGGAAGGATGTTTGGAGAGTACTTAGAGATCTAAAAATAGACCTGCCATTCGATCTGTAATTCCTCTACTAGGTATATATCCAGAAGACCAAAAATCACAGTAAAACAAAGATATTTGTACCAGAATGTTTATTGCAGCCCAATTCATAATTGCTAAGTCATGGAAAAAGCCCAACTGCCCATCGACCCACGAATGGATTAATAAATTGTGGTACATGTATACCATGGAATATTATGCAGCCTTAAAGAAAGATGGAGACTTTACCTCTTTCATGGTTTACATGGATGAAGCCAGAACATATTCTTCTTAGCAAAGTATCTAAAGAATGGAAGAAAAGTATCCAATGTACTCAGCCCTACTAAGAAGCTAATTTATAGCTTTCATATGAAAGCTATAACCCAATTATAGCATAAGAATATAGGGAAAGTGGCAACGGAGGGGAGGAAAGAGGGGAGGATGAGTGGAGGGAGGGTAAATGGTGAGGCCACACCTATGGGGCATCTTAGACGGGTTCATGCAAAACCTACTAAATGCAGAATACAAATGTTTTCATACCATATCTAAGAAAATAACATGATGGCTATGTCAAACAGTTTGATGAAAATGTTTCAGATTGTATATGAAACCTGCACATTGTACCCTTTGATTGCACTAATGTACTCAGCTATGATTCAACAATAAAAAATAAATAAATAAATAAATAAATAAAAATAAAGTATGACATTGTTGCTTTGATGGGGATTGCATTAAATCTATAGATTGCTTTGGGTAGTATGGACATTTTAGCAATGTTGATTCTTCCCAACGATGAGCATGGTATATTTGTCCATTTGTTGACATCTTCTGCTATTTCCTTTCTCAATGTTTCATTATTCTCTTTAAAGAGATCTTTCATGTCTTTTGTTAGATATATTCCCAGGTATTTCATCTTCTTTGGTGCTATTGTAAAAGGAATAAAGTCTTAGATTTTACTCTGTTTGACAACCCTTGGCATATATGAAGGCTACTGATTTGTGGGTATTGATTTTGTTATCCTGAGACTCTGCTTTATTCCCTCATTACTTCTAAGAGATTTGTAGTTGAGTCTCTGGGATTTTCCTGGCATAGTATCATGTCATCTGTGAAGAGAGATAGTTTGACCTTTTCTCTCCCCTTTTGAATTTCTTGAATCTCCTTCTCTTGCCTGATTGTGGTGGCTAGGACTTCAAACACTATATTAAATAGCAGTGGAGACAGTGGGCATCCTTCTCTGCTTCTAGATTTGAGTGAAAATGATTTCAGTTTTACTCCAGTCAATGTGATATTGGTTGTAGGTTTGCTGTAGATAGCCTCTATCAGCTTATGAAATGTTTCTTCTAAGTCTATTTTCTTGAGTGTTCTGATCATCAAAGATGCTGGATTTTGTCAAAAGCCTTTTCTGTGTCAAATGAAAGAATCATATGCTCTTTGTTTTTTATTATATTCAAGTGGTGTATGATATTTATAGATTTGTGCAAATTTAACCAACCTTGTATCTCTGGGATAAAACTCACTTGATCATGGTGTATAACATTTAATGTGTTGCTGTATTCCATTTGTTAATACCTTGTTGAATATATTTGCAGCAATATTTATTAATGGTATTGCTCTATAGTTTTCTTTTGTTTTTTTAGGTGGGGGTGGGTCCTTTCCTCATTTGGGAATCAGGGTAATATTTGCTTCAAAGAATGTGTCTGGAAGGATTCCACCTTTCTCTATTTTTTTGAAAAATTTTATGCAATATAGGTACTAGTTCCTCTTTGAAATTTGATAGAATTCTGATGTGAAGCCATCTGGTCCAGGGCTTTTTAGGATGGGAGATTTTGGATAATTGATACTATTTCAGTACTTGATATTCATCTATTCAAGATTTCTAAATCTTCCTGGCTGAGTTGTGGAAGTTATTGGGCTTCAAGATATTGGTCTATCTCCTCTACATTTTCATATTTCTGGGAATAGAGTTTTTGTGGTAATTGTTGAGAGTCTTTTGTATTTCTGTGGCATCTGTATTAATTCTCATTACAGTTATTAGAGATCTTATTTTTATGTTTCTGGTTAGTTTAGCCATGGCTTTATCAATTTTATAATCGTTGCAAGGACCTAACTTTTAGTTTCACTGATATTCTTAAAAATTCTTTTGTTTTCAATTTCATGTAGTTCTAGTCTAATTGTACTTTTTTTTTTATTAAATCATAACTGTGTACATTAATGCATTTATGGGGTACAATGGGCTGATTTTATGTACAATCTGGAATGCTCACATCAAATTGGTTAACATAGCATTCACTTCACTTACTTAACTGTTGTTAAGACATTTATACTCTACTTGATATAGGTCTATTCGACATTTCTAATTCTTTCTGGCTGAATCTAGGAAGGTGGTGTGCTTCCAAGTTTTGGTCTATTTCCTCCAGATTTTCCTGTTTCTTATAATAGATTTTTTTGTAGGAATCATTAAGGATTTTCTTGAATTTATGAGGTGTCTGTTCTTATTTCTCCTTTATCATTTCTGATTGATGATATTAGGGATTTTACTTTGCTGTTTCTGGTTATATTAGCCAAAGGTTTATCAATTTTGTTAATCTTTTGAAAAAACAGCTGTTTAATTCATTGATCTTCTTAATGATTCATTTGTTTTTAATTCCATTTAATTCTGCTCTAATTTGGCTTATCTGTTTTGTTTTGCTGGGCTTTGGGTTGGAATGCTCTCCCTTTTCCAGTTGCTTGAGATGATACATTAAGTTGCTTACTTGCTTTCTTTCTGTTTTTTTGATAAAGGGTTGCAAGGCTATAAATTTCCCTCTTATAGCTGCCTTTGCAGCATCCCACAGGTTTTGATAGTTTGTGGCTTCATGATCATTTGTTTCCAGAAATCTAATGATTCATTTTTGACATTGTTCTCTGACTCAGTCTTCATTCAGCATAAAGTAGTTAGTTTCCCTGATTTATTTTAGTATGAAGATTTCTATTGCTATTGAGTTCAACTTTTATTCCATGATGGTTTGAAAAGATAGAGAGGATAATTTCTATTCTTTTGAATTTGTGGAGGTTAGCCTTTTGACCTAAGACATGGTCAATTTTGGAAGATTATCTGTGAGCTGATGAGAAGAATGTGTATTCAGTTTTGTTAGGATAAAGTGTTCTGTAAACCTCTGTTAATTTTGATTGTTCTAAAGTCTTGTTTAAGTCCATTATTTCTTTGTTTAGTTTCTGATTGGAGGATCTGTCCAGTACTACAAATGGGGTATTAAAATTTCCAACTATTTTACTGGGGGAAGATACAATTTTGTGCAGATCAGTTAGGGTTTGTTTTATATATCAAGGAGCATGCATTCAGATAGAGTGCATAGATATTAATTATTGAAATCCCTTCATATTGTGTGTTTCCCTTGACCAATATGTAGTGTCCATCTTTGTCTTTTATTATTTTTGTTGCTTTGACTCCAACTATATCTCCATAAAAGCTTGCAATCCCAGCCTTTTTCTGCTTTCCTTTTGCCTGAAATACTGTTGCCCATCCCTTCACCCTGAGTCTTGCTTTATCCTTTGAGGTAAGGTGAGTTTCTCATAGGTATCAGATATTTGGGCTGAGTTTTTGTATCCACTCAGCCAGCCTATGCCTCCTTAAAGGAGAGTTGAAACCATTCACATTAATTGAGAGAATTGATATTTGTGGCAGGGTTTTGGAAGTCCAGAGTTTAATTTTATGCCTCTCACCATTGTGGAAGCTAGGCTTTGTTCTTTAATTTCTGGGCAGGTTTACTTTGGTGGTATAGCCTCCTTTTGCTTGTTATTAAGAATGGGTCTTAGTATTTCCTTTAGAGCTGAATGAGTCATGGCACATTTCCTCAGCATGTGGATGTCAGTGAAGTGTTTTATTTCTCCATCACAAATGAAACTCAAGGCGGCGCCTGTGGCTCAAAGGAGTAGTGCGCCGGCCCCATATACCAGAGGTGGCAGGTTCAAACCTGGCCCCAGCCAAAAACTGCAAAAAAAAAAAAAAAAAAAGACAGAAAGAAAAAAGAAAAGAAAGAAACAAATGAAACTCAATTTAGAAAGATATAGGATCCTGTGCTGGAAAATGTTTTGTTTAAGGAAGTTGAAGGTGAATGGAAAGCCTTTTATGGCTTGGAAAGTTTTGGCTGAAAGGTCTGCAATTATCCTTATACTTTTCTTGTAATGATTTTCTTATGCCTGACTGCTTGTAGATGTTTCCCCTTCATATTAAATTGGCATAATTAATTATGCTATGTCTAGGAGATGCTTTGTTTGGACGGAGTCATGCTGAAGTTCTGAAACTATCTACTATCTGAATTTTTGTGTCTCTAGCAACTCTCGGGAAATTCTCCACCATAATGTCTTGAAGTGAAGAATTTGTGCCTTTGGGACCATCCTCTTCTATTTCAGGAATCCCTATAATTTTGCTATTTGATTTCTTGGAATTATCCCATAATGCTTTCAGGGAATATTCTGTTCTTGTTCTCCATTTTTTCTGCCTCCTTAAGTGTTTTGGATAGTACAAAAGTCTTGTCTTCTTTATCTGAGATTCTGCACACTCATCAACACAATTTCCGAGTGTCTATGCTGTATTTTGAAGATTCTCAAACGCCTTTTCTAATTCCTTAAGCTTTTCTATACCTTTCTTCATTATCTCCATATCCTTGGTGACTTTGTGTTAGAATTCATTAATTTCTTGAGGCAACTTCTCAACTATATTTTGGTTCTCTGTTTCCAACTTTTCCTACATTCCAATTATCTTATTTGCCATCCATATTCAAAATTATATTTCTAACATTTCAGCAAATTCTCTGTCAATGGAATTTTCTGATGTATTTTCTTTGTTGTCCCCAGGAGGTCTTGATTTACTCCAATGTTTCTTGTTGCTAGAGTTATTCTGCTGATTCCTTTTCATGAGTATTTTCAGATACTTCTTCTTTTTCTCTTTTTTAACATTCTATATATATTTTTAGTTGAATTCATAGATTGTCCCTGATGAGTCCATGCCTTACCACTGCAGTGCCACTGCCTCACTAACAAAGGCAGACAAGTAATGAATCTGTAACCTCAGACAGTGTTTACAGGTAGGCAGGAATCAGTAGAGAGTCCTGGCTCAGAGTTACAGAAATTCTTTGTGCCAGTGATGGCTCTGTCCACCAAGTCAAGCTCATGAGGCTTCCCAGCTGACAGCACTGGCCCAGAGTTCAAGAGAGATGCTTTATGCGATGAGCACCATTCACCCAATCAAGCACTGAGTGCCACAGCTCTGTAGAAGGTGTAGACCCAAGGCTCAGACAAAGTATCTCAAGCACCAGGCACCATATGCACAGTCAAGCTCAGGGGGTTGCCACCCAGCAGCAGGGGAGGGCACAGGTTTAAAGTATAGAAAAGAGTGGCTCAGGCACTGACCCCACTCAATTCATCTCAGAAAGCCTCCAACTGGTGGAGAGTATTAATCCAAAGTTCAGTCTAAGGTAGCTTAAACCTCAGCTAACCCTCACCAAATTGAACTCAGAAAGTCCTGCCTGGTGGAGGCCAGAAGTTCAAAGTTCAGTCCAGATTATAAAATTGAGTCCCTGGGAGGCTGTAAGATGGCCAACTGGAGTCAGCTTTTAACAGAAGCTCCTATCCACAGGGAGGGACAATGGTCAGAATGAACACAATAAAGCTGAAGGTCAGTAGCTTAACTGAGATAGAAGATTGATAAGTGCACATCATCCCTGCTGGGGCAAGCTGTGACTCCAAGGAAGCAAAATTCACGTACAAAATCCATCCCAAATGGTATGAGCATCTGTCTCCTCCCACAAGAGACCAGTTCGCTGTGTGCTCTCCACAAGTGAGCAGTGAACAGAAGACCCTTTGTTTCACCCCAAAGGAGAGAGTTTCTGAAGGCTGGGACTCCTTCTCCAGAAAGATCCTGTTCTGAGACTGGGAATTCTCTTGCATGGCATAAAAGTTGAACAAATATTTTCCTTGCCTTTCTTAACTCCCAGTCCACACTACCTCACTTGCCTGGTGGTTCGGAAGCCTACCCCTGCAGAGACCGGTGTCCAACAGTTCCTTGCTAGGGTTGGGCATCACATGGACCATGGAAGTGCAGCTACCCTGAAACTGTGACTTGAGTAGAAGTGAACAGATGAAGGGAAAGGGGGATTGGCCTAGCACCATGAAAGTGAGTAGCAGTGGTGGAACAGCAGCAGCAGCACAGGCGGAGGCACATGTGATGCAAGGGCAGCAATAGTGGTGTGCTCTTGCCATGGACAAATTTTGGAGAGACACCTCCTCAATTCTGTGGACCACTGGAGGGAGCCATATCTCATCCCACAAGGGTACCAGAGGAGGAGTGTGCATAGGGAAGAGGCAAGGTTTCCTAGAGAGAGAAGCACACAGTAACCCCTGGCTGGGAACAGACTCTGGTGGAACACTCCCCGGTTTCCAATGAGCACCAGAGGCCATCCGACATGAGCTTCTCCTGCTTCCTGGTGGCAGTGTGTGATGGCTCAGCTCGGGAGGCATTGACTCCCCTTTGACTCTGGCAGGCACAAATCCCTGGCACATTTGCTCATTGGGGTGAACTGTGCCACAGACCCACAGAGTTACCAGTAATTAGGCACAGCAGAGGTGCAAGGTGAGGAAGGAGGTGCCAACCCCCCGGACTGACTCTTTTGCTAGGTGAGAATTTCTGACTCCACTGAGCACCAGAGCAAGTCACATTGGAGTATCTAGCGAACCCCTGCTGCCCAGTTGCTGGATACCTTTGGAACTCTCCCTCTTGAACAGCAATTGTGCTCCTGGGGACAGTTGGTTTGGAACTTTTGACCTGGGTGAGCCACCTGGGGACCCTCGAAGGTTGAGCCCTGGTTCTATTGTCGTGGGAGGGACTGATTCTTCTCTTCTAGTTGTCACTGGTGAGGGGTCACAGTGTCTTAGTTGCTTGTATCTCTCTGCAGCTGAGATTTCGGCCCAAAGACACTGATTCACTAGGATTGGATACAAGCCAGCTGAAACAAAACAGAGCCACCTAGCCCCATCACACCAGTCAAGTTCTCACAGTCTCAGGCTGCAAGACTGAAAGGGACTTTGTAAAGGAAAAAATCCATAGTCACCAGTCCCAGCTCCTTGGTAAAAGACTGGTTAACTACAACTCCTGGATCCCTCAATCTAATCTCACCTTACCAGTTTCACTAGCCAAACTGTCAAAAATAATCATGGGACATAAGCAGCAAAAACTCTGGCAATATGAAAATTCAGAGTAGATCAACACCCTCAAGGAATGACAAAAGAGATATAACAGAAGATGCCATTCAGAAACAAATGACTAAAATGTCAGAACTTGATTTCAGAATATGAATGGCAAAGAAGATTAATAGAATGGAAGTAAAGTTGGAATTAAAAATTCAAGGAGTAGTTCAAAAGTTGGCTCAAGAAATCGAGGAATTCAAAGACAAAATCTCCAAGTATTTAAACATAATGTGAAAACAAATTGCAGAGCTCAAAGAAATGAGAAAGTTATTTGAGGAGCTTCATAATACAGTAGAATCCCTAAGTAATAGGGTGGATCATGCAGAAGATAGGATCTCTGAAATTGAAGACAAAGATTTTGAATGCTCCCAATTGCTCAAGAGGCAGAGAAGTGGAGAGCAAAAATGAATCACTCTTTGAGAAAGGTGTGGGACAACTCCAAGAATACAATACATTATAGGAATTCTTGAAGGAGAATAGGATCTTCCTAAAGGCACTGATGCCCTACTCCAAGATATAATGGAGGGGAATTTCCCAAGCATGGAAAGAGAGATAGAAATTCATGTAGCAGACAGTTTCAGAACTCCAGCACTACTCAATCCAAATAAAGCATCCCCTAGACACATTACACTTTATATTGCCAAAGTTAAGATGAAGGCTAAAATTCTGCAAAGAAGCCAGATAATAGAAAAGTATAAGCTACAACAGAAGAATATTTGAATGACTGCACATCTCTAGGTGAATCTTTTCAAGCCAGAAGTAGATGGTCATCAATCATCAATCTTTAAAGAAAAACAAAACAAACCAACAAATAAAAACAACTTTCAACCCAGGATTCAATATCTGGCTAAACTGAGACTCATTTGTGATGGAGAAATCCAATACTTTACTGACTTACACATGTTGAAGAAATTTGCCATGACTAAACCAGCTCTCCAGGATATTCTCAGACTCATCCTCCACAATGATCAGCTTAATGGTCTATCACCAACTTAAACTCACCCAGAAAGTTTTGAACAAAACCTAACTTCTACAATAGTGAAAGGATTAAATATATCCACTGGAGACTTGAAAAACATGACACCCAAAATACTACAATGCTTATCAATTCTCTCAATTAATATGAATGGCTTAAATTGTCCTCTAAAGAGGTACAGATTGGCTGACTGGATATAAAAACTCAGGCCAGATGTCTATTGCATACAAGAATGTCATCTTACATTAAAGGATAAAAATAGACCAAGGATGAAGGTATGGACATCAATAATTCAGGCAAATATAAATCAGAATAAAGCAGGGGTAGTAATGTTTTTTGTTTTTTGTTTTTTGTTTTTTTTTTGCAGTTTTTGGCTGGGGCTGGGTTTGAACCTGCCACCTCTGGCATTTGGGGCCAGCACCCTACTCCTTTGAGCCACAGGCACCCCCCACAGACACAATAGGCTTTAAATCAACAAATTTAAGGAAAGATATGGATGGTCACTTAATATTTGTCAAGGGAAACACTCAATATGAAGAGATTAGAATTATTAACATTTATGTGGCCTACCAAATTTCTCAATTTTTTTTTTTGAGACAGAGTCTCACTATGTCAGCCTCAGTAGAGTGCTCTGGCATCACAGCTCACAGCAACCTCAAACTCTTGGGCGTAAGTGAACTTCTTGCCTCAGCCTCCCAAGTAGCTAGGACTACAGGGACCCACCACAATGCCCAACTATTTTTTGTTGTTGTTGTTATAGTTGTCATTGTTGTTTGACAGGCCCAGGCTGGATTTGAACCCCCCAGCTCCAGTGTATGTGGCTGACGCCCTAGCCATTTGAGCTACAGGGGCCGAGCCTGCTCCTCAATTTTTAAAGGATACCATAACCAACATAAACAATTTCATATCTTAGTGCACAATAATAGTTGGATATTTTAATACTCCTTTGGCAGTGTTGGATAGGTCATCCAAGAAATAACTGAACAAGTAAATATTGGATTTAAATTTGATCATACAACAAACGGACATAACAGACATCTAGACACTATTTCATCCTAATAAAATTGAATACATATTCTTCTCATCAGCACATGGAATATACTCCAAACTTGATCACATCTTAGGTCACAAGTCTTACCTCAGCAACTATAAAATACAAATTATTCCTTGTATATTCTCGGGCCATCATGGAATAAAAGTTGAACACAAAAACAACAGGAACCTTCATACTCAAACCAAGTCATGGAAACTAACCTTATGCTGAATTATAGCTTGGTTAAAGATGAGATTAAGAAGGAAATTAACAAATTTTTGTGACAAAAAGCAATGAAGACATGAATTATCAAAACCCATGGGACACTGCAAAGGCAGTCATAAGCAGGAAATTTATAGCCTTGCAACCCTTCATCAAGAAAACAGAAAGAAAAGAAGTAAATAACTTAATGGATCATCTCAAGCACCTGAAAAATGAAGAGCATTCCAACCCCAAGCCCGGAAAATAAAAGAAATAACCAAAATTAGAGTGGATTAAATAAAATTGAAAACAAATGAATCATTAAGGTCAATGAATCAAAAAGTTGTGTTTTTTTAAAAATGAAAGAATTGATAAACCTTTGGTTAATCTAACCAGAAACAGAAAAGTAAAATCCCTAATATCATCAATCAGAAATGATAAAGGAGAAATAACAACAGCCACCTCAGATATTAAAAAAAAAAAAAAATCCTTAATGATTACTAAGAAAAGCTCTATTCTAAGAAACAGGAAAATCTGGAAGAAATAGACCAAAACCTGGAAGCACACCACCTTCCTAAACTCAGCCAGAAAGAATTGGAAATGTTGAATAGACCTATACCAAGCACTGAAATACCATGAACTATGTGAAATATTGCCCCCCCCCCCAAAAAAAATGTCCAGGACCACAATTCACATCAGAATTCTACCAAAACGTTAAAAAGGAACTAGTACTTACATTGTGTAACCTTTTCCAAAACATAGGGAAAAAAAGGAATACTTTCCAACACATTCTATGAAGCAAATATTGCCCTGATCCCTAAATCAGGAAAAGATCCCAGAAGGATAGAAAATTATAGACCAATATCATTAATGAATATTGATACAAAAATATTTGATAATATCCTAGCAAACAGAACACAACAACACATCAAAAAAATTATACACCATGGCCAAGTTGATTTTATCCCACAGTCACAAGTTTGGTTTGACATAAGTAAATCCATAAATATAATACTTTACATAAACAAAATAAAAAACAGAAACCATATATCTCTCTCAATGGAAGAAAAAGCTTTTGATAATATCCAGCATTGTTTTATGATCAGAACACTTAAGAAAATAGCCTCAGACAGGTCATTTCTTAGACTGATAGAGGCCATCTACAGCAATCCCACAGCCAATACCATGCTGAATGGAAAAAAATTGAAAACATTTCCACTTAGATCCGGAACTAGAAAAGGATAACCATTGTCTCCACTGCTATTCAACATTGTAATGGAAGTCTTATCCATCATAATCAGGCAAGAGAAGGCAATCAACGTTATACAAATGGAGTCAGAGGATATTAAATCCTCACTTTCCACAGATGATATGATCTTATACCTGGAAAACCCCAAGGGCTTGACTACAAAACTCTTAGAAGTGATCAAGGAATGCAACTGCATCTCAGGATACAAAATCAATACTTACAAATCAGTAGCTTTTATATATATCAACAATAGTCAAGCTGAAAAAATAGTCAAGGACTCTATTCCTTTTACAGTAGTGCCAAAGAAGATGAAACATTTGGGAATTTACCTAACAAAGGATTTGAAAAATTTCTATAAAGAGAGCTGTGGAACTCTGAGAAAAGAAATAGCTGAAGATGTTAACAAATGGAAAAACAAACCCTGCTTGTGGATGGGAAGAATCAACATTGTTCAAGTGTCAATACTATCCAAAGCAATATACAAATTTAATGCAATCCCCATTAAAGCACCACTGTCATACTTCAAAGATATGGGAAAATATAGTACTTCTTTTTATATGGAGTCTGAAGAAATCTGAATATCCAATACATTACTCAGAATGAAAAATATATCGGGAGGAATCACACTACCAGACTTCAAACTACACCATAAATCTATAGTGATCAAAACAGCATGGTAGTGGCACAAAAATAGAGGTGGATGTTGGAACAGAATAGAGAACTAAGAGACAAACCTAGCCACTTACCATCATTTGATCTTTGATAAGCCTATCAAAAACATAAATTGGGGGAAAGATTCTGTATTTAACAAATGGTGTTGGGTTAATTGGC
>CAUYRH010085535.1:0-16361 GCA_963574655.1 Perodicticus potto
ACAATGACGGCTGCAACCAAAAAATGGCCAGGCATTGTGGCGGGTGCCTGTAGTCCCAGCTACTTGGGAGGCAGAGGCAGGAGACTCGCTTGAACCCAGGAATTGGAGGTTGCTGTGAGCTGGGATACCACAGCACTCTACCCAGGGTGACAGCTGGAGGCTCTGTCTTAAAAAAAAAAAAAAAGAAAGAAAAAGTGTGAATAAAAAATTTGCATCAGCATACACATGTGGATCATTCATTTTTGTAAATAAGGATAAGCAATACAATGCTAATCAGACAATTGTGCCTCTTTGAACATTTCTCTTCAGAGCTTAATGTAAGAAATCTACTAATCAGAATCATTGAGAGTAAAGCTCAGATGCCTATAATTTAAAAAATCTCTCCAGATCATTCTGATAGGTAGTCAGAGTTGAGATTACTAAAGTAGACTCTCAATTTTCACGAATTTAACACTCAAGCAAATGACCCCAAATGTCCGTGACACATGATAATTTACACTGAACTAGCAGTAAAGTTAGCAGAGGTTTTGACTCAGCAATCCCATCTGAACATGGCTTTTTTTTTGCTATTTGCTATGGCCCTTGTAATGTTTGTGAGGAAATGTAAAACATTTCTTTGTTTTAAAAAAAAGGGACCCAGAAGATGCTAGCATTGGGGATAGAAATGACACCAACAAAATTTTGGAGAATATTGATTTATTACAAAACTTATTCATCAGTATTTGCTACTTGTATGCAATGAAATTACAGATTTTTCAAATGTAAACATGATAAAGATACGAGATAATCTGAGATAGCTATCCTATATTTGTTACACATTTTAATTCTAAATAACCTAATTTCACATTTGCCTATTTATACCTTTCCTTATAATTTGGATAACTCTTAAATGTAATAAAATGGAGTTAAGAAGAATTCTAAACTTTCTAAAATTCAAACATTTCATTATAATACAGTTGTTCTCAAGTTTACTTCAAATTAGTGTAGCTTTACTAGAGTCATACAACCTAACCAGAAAAATGGGTTCAAACAACAAATAAACTTTAATTTAATTGACTATATAAAAAAAAGTTATTAAATGTTGAACTTTGAAAACTAGAGGATCTAGTAAGGAGGTGAAAATCCTTGGATCAACTTGATTTGCTATACCTTTACTAAGTTAGATAAAGGGACTGTATTATATGTTTAAAAAAATGAAACATGGAGCCTGTTTGTTACTTTGCTTTGGATCCATTAGAACTTGAAGTTCATGTGGTAAATAATATTCTTTCTAAAGTTAATATTATTTCAACATGATTGTAAAAACAATTCCTTTGTATCTTTGAAAGAACAAAGTAGTATACAGGTTTATCAAAAAAATCCTGATGCTTGCTAAGAAGCAGAATAAAGAGGTAAGATAAGTCACTCTCACATCTTAAAAGACTTATTCAGATATAATATTCCAGTCATAAAAAAATTTCTATTATTATTTAATGAGATTCTTTCTTAATCTGAGGTATTAAAAGTCTCAACTAATTTTATAATTACCTGGAAAATTCTATCAAATACATATTAGGGATCTGAAACTACATAAAGGTCTGAGCAAATATTTTTATGATAGTTTATCTTCAATTGATAAATAAATTCACATTTTCTTATTATAAAATAAAAAATATGATCATTTAACTAAACATTTTTCCTGACTTGCACGCTTCATAAAAATTATCTGATTAATAACCATCAGGTGACACATGGGTAGTAAAAAAAAAAAATCATAACTACCTGTGAATGCTCAACTGATGACAAAATGATCAAGAAAGGCTGAATGATGCTGTGTGGTATAAAACAAATCCCTGAGTTCTATGTGGAGAAAGCTATTGATCGATAATTTATTTTTTTATTTTATTTGTTTACCTTTTTATTAAGACAGGGTCTGGCCCTGTTTGCCAGGGCACCATCATAGATTACTACAACCTCAAATTCCTGGTAATAATGAGGTATATTTTCATGGTTTGTTTTTTAAATCTTTTATTTCACATAATATACTAATGTTGACATTTGCTTTTTTAAAAAATAAACTTACAGATTAAAAAGATTCAATATAATAAAAGGTTAAAATTTAATTATGGTAATCATTGATTTCTGATCATAATTAGGATGCATGTAAAATCTTCATTTCCTTTATAACATGAACAAACCTTGGTATTTCATCTTCTTCCCATCGAAATAAAGTACCACCAAAAGAATTTCCTGACAAGTGATTCTTACATGATCCAGTTGCATGCAGTGTATCACCTAGGAATAAAAAGGCAAAAGAAAGTTAAGTTCTACTTTTAATTACCTTTTTAAAGAAGGCAAACATTCTTTCAAATTTTTTATTTTTAGATATACATGTGTTTATGAGGTTTTCACTTTTTGCCTTCACAAAATTAAAAATGCTTAAAATTTAACAATAACAATGTTTAAGGTAAGGACTAGAAACAAAAATCTTGCAAAGAACGAAGATAAATACATTCAGAAAAGAAATCAGACGATTGCTGCAATGAAGTATTAAGCAATAATAATAATAATAAGAGTAAGGCAAAGAAAATAACATTCACATTTGTAAATTTTTTTTTTTTTTTTGCAGTTTTGGCCGGGACCAGGCTTGAACCCACCACCCCCAGTATATGGGGCTGGCACCCTACTCCTTGAGCCACAGGTGCCACCCCACATTTCTTTTAAATTTTATTACTCATAAATTTTAGATACCTTTTATTGATATATTATATTTGTACATAATTATAGGGCACATATACTATTCTAGTACATACAGATAACACGCAATGATCAAATAAGGGTGTTCAGAATATCTATCACCTCAAATAATTTAACATTTCCTTGTGCTGGGAACATTTCAAATCTTCTCTTCCAGTTATTTTGAAATATACAACATATTATTATTTACTATAATTACCCTACTGTGCTATCAAACACTAGAACTTATTTGTTCTAACTACATTTTTGTACCCATTAGTCAATCCCTCTTCAATACTCTCCCACCCTCATACCCTTTCCAGCCTCTGGTAACTATCATTCTACCCTCTGCTTCCATGAGATCAACTTATATATTTCTTTATAGAGATAGGGTCTCATACTGCTGTCCAGGCAGACATGATCACAGCCTGCTATAACCTTGAGCTCCTAGGCTCAAGCAATCCTCCTGCCTCAGCCTCCTGAGTAACTGAGACTACAGGGACATGTCACATGCCCAGCTAATTTTTAAATATTTTGAAGAGAGGAGTTTCACTTATGTCATCCAGGCTGGTCTCAAATTCCCTGCCTCAAGCAATCTCTTGTGGCCTCCCAAAGTGCTAGGATTTAAGCTGCTATGCTACATCCAGTCCAACTTTTTTTTTTTTTTTTTGTATGAGGTCTCATCATGTTATGCAGTCTGGATTTGAACTTCTGGACTTAAGCAATCCTCTGTGTCAGTTTCTCAAGTAGGTGGGTGAAGAGGCTCACTTTCGAGTTCCTTGTTTGTGTATTTGTCCTTTGCTAGAGGAATAGTTTCCAGGTATTTTTTTCTCATTCAATAGGTTTTCTCTTCACTCTTTTGATTGTTCCCTTTGCTGGGCAGAAGTTTTTTGTTGTAATATAGTCTTATTTATTTTTACTTTTGCTGCCTATCCGTATGTTTTAGCCATAAAATCTTTGCCTAGAGCAACGTCTTAGAGTGTTTTCCCCATGTTTGTTTTTCTAATAGTTTCATAGTTTTGGTTATTACATTTCATCTGTAATTAATTTTTACTTGATTTTTGTAGATGGTGAGAATTAGGGGTCTAGTTTCATTCTTCTGTATATGAATATCCCTTTTACCTAGCCTCATTTATTAAAGTGGTAATATATTCTCTAATGTACGTTCTTGGCACCTTTGTTAAAGATCAGTTGGCTGTAAATACATGTTTTTATTTTAGGTTCTCTGTCATGTTTCATATATCTATGTGCCTATTTTTATACCAATATCATGCTATTTTGATTACTGTACCCTTAGAAGCATATTTTAAAGTTAGGTAGTATAGTTTCTCCAGCTTTGTGCTTTTTCCTCAGGATTACTTTGGTTAATTTGGTCCTACAAAGTTTGGGGTTTTTTCCCCATTTTTGTGAAGAATGTTATCAGTTTTTGTTACGAATTACACTAAATCTGTAAGTGGCTTGGGGTAGTATAGTTATTTTAGCAATTCATAGGCATGGAATGCCTTTCGAATTGTTTGCGTCCTCTTCAATTTCTTTCATCAATGTTTTACAGGTTTTTCTTGCATATATCTTTCACTTCCTTTGTTAAATTTATTCCTAGGTATTTTTTTGTTTTGTAGCTATTGTAAGTGAGATTGCTTTCTTGGTTTCTTTTTAGCTAGTTCTTTACTGGTGTGCAGAAATGCCACTGATTTTTGTAGGTTGATTCTGTATTTCACAACTTTACTGAATTTGTTTTATCAGTTCTAATAGTGTATTGGTGGAGTCTTTAGGTTTTTCTACCTATGTGATCATGCCATCTGCAGAGAAGTTTTGATTTCCTCTTTTACAATGGGAATGCTTTTTCTTTCTTTTGCCTTGTCACTCTCTCTAGGATTTCCAGTACTACATTTGAGAGGTGAGGTGGGCATTCTTGTCTTATTCCAGCAAGGTTTTCAGCTTTTCTCCATTCAAGATGATGTTAGCTGTGATTTGTCATATATGCCCTTTATTATATTGAAGTATGTTCCTTCTATACCTAATTTGTTGATTTTTATATAATGAAGGAATGTTGACTTTTGTCGATTGTTTTTTCTGCACTAACATGATCATATGGTTTTTGTCCTTAATTCTACTAATGATATATATCGGATTTACTGACTTGCATATGTAAGGACTGAATCGTCCTTTCATTCTTGGGATAAATCCCACTTGTTGATACTATTTTTTTGATGTGTTGTTGGATTCAGCTTCTTAGTATTTTGATGAGAATTTTTGTAGCTATGTTGGTATATTGGCCTATTTTTTGTGTGTGTGTTTGTACTTATTTGGTTTTATCATCAGGATAATGCTGGCCTCATGGAGTGAGTTAGAAATAATTTCCTTGTGGCTCAGCGAGTAGGGCACCACCCCCATATACTGAAGGTGGCAGGTTCAAACCTGGTACCCCCAAACTGCAAAAAAAAAAAAAGAAAAGAAGTAATTTTCTCCTCTTCAAATTTTTTAAATAGCTTAAGATTTGTTGCTAATTCTTATGTTTGGTAGATTTCAGCAGTAAAACCATCCATCCCTGGGCTTTTCTTTTTCAGAGATATTTTATTACTGAATTAATCTCATTATTTATTTTTGTCCTATTTGTGTTTTCTAATTCTTCTTGGACCAATTTCCTGGTAGGTTTTATGGGACCAGGAATTTATCCATTTCCTCCAGGTTTTCCAATATGTTAATGTATAGTTGTTAGTAACAGTCTCTGATGACTCTTTTTATTTCTATGGCATCAAGAGTCATCTCTTTTTATTGATTAGTTAGTGGTTTATTGATTTTACCTATGTTTTGGAAAAAACTTTTTGTTTCATTGATCCTATTGTTTTTTACGGTTACTATTTTGTTTAGTTCTGCTCTGATCTTTACTACTTTATTTATTTACTACTAATTTTATGGTTAGTTTGTTCGTGCTTTTCTAGTTCCTTGAAGTGAATTGTTACTTTATTTGAAATCTTTCTACTTTTTGATTTAGGTGCTTACTGCTATAAACTTCTTCTTAGCACTGCTTTTGTGGTATCCCATAGGTTTTGGTATGCTGTATTTCCATTTTCATTGTTTTCAAGAAACTTTGAAATCACCTTCTCCATTTCTTCATTGATCCAATGAAGGTTCTGGAGCATGTTGTTTAATTTCTATCTATGTACAGTTTTCAAAATTCCCATTGTTGATCTCTGGTTTTACTCCATTGCGGTCTGAAAAGATACCTGATACAATTTCGATTTATAAAAATTTGTTAAGACTTGTTTTGTTACCTAAGATATGGTCTGTGTATTTTGTAGCTATGGGACAAAATGTTCTACAAAGGTCTATTAAGTCCATTTTGTATAAAGACCAATTTAAATCCAATATTTCTCTGTTGATTTTCTGTCCAGAAAGATGATCTGATCATTATAACATAAGGACATGTGTACTAGATTATTTATTGCAGCTCAATTTATAATTGCCAAGAAATGAAACTGATCTAAGCGCTCATCAACCCATTACTGAATTAACAAACTGGTATGTTTATGCCATGGAATACTATTCAGCCGTAGAAAGATGGAGACTTGGCTCGGCACGTGTAGCATAGTGGTTATAGCACCAACAAAAAAATAGCCAGACGTTGTGATGGGCACCTGTAGTCTCAGCTACGTGGGAGGCTGAAGTAGAATTGCTTAAGCCCAGGAGTTGGAGGTTGCTGTGAGCTGTGACATCACAGCACTCTACCGAGGTGACATAGTGAGACTCTGTCTCAAAAAAAAAAAAGAATTATAAATTTGTATAGACTTTAAATTCCTAGGGTACTCTGTGAGCCTCAAATACAATTTTAATGGAAACTCCTCATGAAATTCAAAACATATTTCAATACTAATTTCTGAACAAAAAGAAAATAAACACTACATTCAAAAACTAACAGCAATACCAGTGAATGGAAACTTGGGTCAAATACAAATACAGTTTGACCTGCATTTTAAGAGGAAAGAGTACACATGCCGGTTAGATATCCCAGTTTCAGAAACTGAATCCTGGTGTCATGCTTTGGAAGTGGTTTCTAAATTTTAGCACCTTTGATTTGATTTCTTATTACATTTTCTAATAGGAGAAAGTTGAATGGGTAGCATCAGAAAGAATCCTAACATTAAGAAAGATATTAAATCTATAATCCTCTCCAGCTAAATTTAATACTTTTTCTTATTTCGTTAGTTCAGGCAGAAAATGGTGTAATTAGAATGAAATGAGTATCATCATCTTTGTTACTTCAACAAAACAAAAGCCAAAACATGCAATTGGTCTTATATACATGAAGACATTTTTAAAAGACATTGCTTCAATATGGATAAAAAATTATTTTGCAAGTTATGAATTACAATAGATATTTTCAAATAAATTTATGAATATAAGTTTACTAATTCAGAGTTACCAATCATATAAAAATTTTTACCTCAACATGTATTGTTTCAGTGTATTTTCCTACAGAACATGAAAACTCCCTAATTGAAACATGTGAGGGCTGTCTAGAAAGTATCCAGCCATGTAATATGAAAAACAGAGACATGTCATACATGGTTGGATACTTTCTGGTAGCCCTTGCATATTTATAATATATATCATATATACATATAATTTCTTTTCAACTGTAGATGTTAAAACACATAATTTGTGGTGCTCAAATTATTTGCTCCATTTAAGTATTTCATTTTTATACACTTTAACATCTATAATAATTATCACCATTTCATTTGATAGCTGATTATATAACAGAATACTGAGACAAAATTGTATGTATATCATATGGGAATTTGCAAGTCTTTTCCACTTTTTAATATATTTCACTTTCAAAAGATTCCAGTAACATTATATATTACATTAACTTGTCTTGTAAGATAAAATGTTAAGTTATGTACGTATACACATAAAAAACATATGTTTTTCTTTTATTTGATAGGGCTTTTGCTATATTGCCTAGGCTGGTGTCAAACTGGGCTCCAGTGATCCTCCTGTCTCAGCCTCCTGAATAGCTGAGACTACAGGAGCATGACACCAAGCCTGGCCATACATACATTTATTTACCATAAGAACTTTCCTGTCAGTTTGAGATAAATGACAAAATAAAACACAAGAAATTACTGAACTACACATTTATGATTTCAGTATAGAGTTTTATCCTACAATTTATAAAAACTTTTCATATTTGGAAAAATAATCCCTAATTGTCTTTTTTTTTTTTTTTTTTGAGACAGAGTGTCACTTAGTCACCCTTGGTTGAGTGGCGTCACAGCAAATAGCAAACTCAAATTCTTAGGCTCAAGGGACCCTCTTGCCTCAGCTTCCCAAGTAGCTGGGGCTACAGGCACCCACCACAACGCCCACATATTTTTTTGGAGATGGGGTCGCTCTTGCACAGGCTGGTCTCGAACTCCTGAGTTCAACCAATCCACTTACCTCGGTCTCCTAGAGTGCTGGGATTACAGGCGTGACCCATCTTGCCCAGCCCCTAATTGCCATTCTAACAATGTAACTTTTATAAATAAAATAAGTAGTTTATATATATCTTTGCAAATTCAAGCTATTCTTTTGCCTTTTTACCTCTTGGAAAGAAACCTTTGTAAAAATGATCTTTTCTTCCTACTATACATACTCCAGACATTTTTCCATTTTTCACTCCTTTTTAAACTCTGTTATACTTGACAGTGATGACTTGTTTTTCCCCAATAATATTTTTGTTTCTGAATAATTTTAGATTTACAGAAAAGGATAGTACAAGGAGTTCACATATATGGGTCACCTGGTTTCCCTCATAGTTAACATTTTATATTACCATGTTATATTTGTCAAAACAATGAAACTGACACCGGAAGATTGCTTTTATCTAAATCATGGTTTTTATTTCAATTTTACCAGTTTTTCCACTAATATTCTCTTTCTATTCCAGGACCCAATCAAGGGCGCATGTTGCATTCAGTTGTCATGTCTCCCCAATCTCTCAGTCTTGTTTTACCTGACCTTGACAAACATGAGATTAAGAACCACCTCCAACCTGGGCTCATTTGATGTTTTTCTTCATGATTAGACTAGGGTTATGGGTTTTTGGAAAGAATATTGCAGAGGTGAAGTGCTCTTATCATATCCTATGAGGAGAACCACGATATCCACATGATATCACTGGTGATGTTAAGCTTTATTAGTTGGTTAAGGTTAGTACAGTTCTATGGGTCTGATGAATGTACAATCATCTATCAACCCAGAACTGTACAGAATAATTCCTTTACTCTAAATACTGTGACTATCTATCTCCTTTGACATCAACACTCCCCTCTGTCCTAGTCCTTGGAAATAAATGATCTGTTTTCCATTTTTATAGTTTTGCCTTTTCCAGAATTTTATAAGAATGAAGTCACACAGTTCGTGGCCTTTTGAGTCTGGCGTCTTTCATTCAATAAAATGCTTTAAAGATTCACCCATATTGTGTAAATCAATAGCCTAACTTTTCAGCAAAGAATAGTATCACACTTTTGAATAAAGTTGCTATACATATTTTGTAAAGGTTTGGGTGGACCTAGGTTTTACTTAGGTAAACACATCTAGAAGTGTAAATCACTGGCACATTGTTTAAGTCTATATTTAAAATTTTAGCCACACTAACACATGTATAATGGTAGCTCTTTGTGGTTTTAATTTGCATTTTCCTAGTGACATATAATGCTGAATATTATCATTTCATGTGTTTGCTGTCCTTATATTTTCTTCTTTGGTGAAATGTTTTTTAGGTCTTTTAATAATTTTTAATTGGTTGCTTTCTTCTTATTGATTTTTAAGAATTCCTATATTTTTTAGATACAAGATTATTTATTGTATAATTTGCAAGTATTCTCTTCTGGTTTGTGACTTGTCTTTCCATTCTTTTAACAGTAATTTCAGAAAGCAGAAGTTTTAAATTTTGACTAAATCCAAATTATCAATTTTTTCTTTTCAAGGGTCATGTTTTTGGTGTTACATTTAAAACCTCATTGCCAAATCCAAGATTTTCCCTTCACTTTCTGCTGGAAGTGTGTTAGTTATGCATTTTACAATTAAGTCCGTTAAGTATTTTAATTTTTTTTTTTTTTTTTTTTTTTTTTTGAGACAGAGTCTCAAGCTCTTCCCCTGGGTAGAGTGCCATAACATCACAGTTCACAGCAACCTCCAACTCCAGGCTTAGGCACCTGCCACAATGCCCGGATATTTTTTTGTTGCAGTTTAGCCAGGGCCGGGTTCAAACCCACCACACTTAGTTCCCTACCCAATGAGCTACAGGCACCACCCAGGTTCTTTTATTTTTATTTTACAGTATATAAACATCCAATTATTCCAGCAGTATTGCTGTGAAGACTGTCCATTTTCCATTAAATTACCATTATACCTTTGTCAAAGTTAAGTTGACTACATGGGTGAATTATGTGCCATTTCAAATAAATGATAGGTATATTTCTGGACTCCATTCCACTGATCCATATGTCTATCTTTTCATGAGAACCATGCTGTCTTGATTATTGCAGTTTACAGTAAGTCTTAAAACTCGGTAATGGGATCCCTTATTTCTTTACTCTTAAAAATACCTACCCCGTAAAAAAAGGTGTATCTCCTACAAATTAAGTAATACAGCCTTCCCAAAGATTGGGGTAGCTGGGTAGGTAAGTAGGAGGCACAATCCCTGTAGGAAAAACGTTAAGCAGTGAACACTTCTCAGTTTTGAATTTATCTTCACTCTTCTTTCTTTTCCTTCTCAGTCTCTTTTTCTACGGAGAAAAGACCAAACCTTACCTTATTAGATAATTTCCTTCTTGGGGATCCTAAGGACCAAGGGAGAGCTATTCATTCACACAATTTGTTTTACTGTGGGAATTTAAAACTATTCTAAGATATTAAGGAGATAAGAAACAGTATTTAGTACATCACCAGTTATCATCTAAACCTGAGATTATCTAGAAGAATTAGTTATGAATAAACAGAATTACTTTTGTCTACTTAAAAAGGAGGAACATGCTGATCTCAAAGCTTCAATCTTTGTGAATTTAAAATAAAAATCTAATATTTAATAAGATGTCACCACAAAACATTTTCTTTTTAAAAAAATTTTTATTGCATCTAAATTTTTCCACATAAGGATATTACTAGCATGTTGGAGAGACCAAACAAAACTATTAGTGAATACAACATTGTACAACAGAGCATTGCAAATAGCATGATTATTTGATAAAGATTCTGAATTATAGTTTTTCAATTTGCATCTAATTCCATTATTTGAATTTTTTGCAGGTCTGGGGTATGTGTGTGTTTGCTAGGTCTATTCATGGATGTGAATAGGTTTCTTGTGTGACTGCTATATTCTAGACTCGTGCCGAACATATTATACTTGAAATTTTACTTTTAGGTAAAATTTGAGACCTACAGAAATTCCCTCTAGGGAAGATTTTCATTTTTTTTTTCCTGCCAGACCTGACTGTATTGCCAGATTAGTATCACCCCAGATCAAGTTTTAGCTTTGGGAATCTCTTCTAGGCCAAGGGAATTCAAACAAGACTGAAGAACTGACTCAAAGATGTACCACTTCCCAGTTTGTGCTCAACTGAAGGGCATATCTATTTGAGGACCTTCAATAGATAGGAGGGTTCAGACCTGCCAGGAAGAACCTAGGTTTTGCTTTCTGTTTCTTGCCACTGGGTAAGACTGTCTCAAAGAAGATTCTAAATTTTCTAAGATTACCAAACACTCTTAGGGCAAAGAATGCTTTCAACACTCTATTCCCTTCTGGTCTGCACTTCTTTGCTGTTGGTAAACTCTTTGATATATTTAATATTTTTTTCTTTCAATTTCACCTAGCCTTTAAATCAGTGGTTCTCAACCTTCATAATGCCGCAACCCTTGAATACAGTCCAAAGGGGTTGCGACCCACAGGTTGAGAACCGCTGCTTTAAATTGTTTTTATCAGGAACATTGATCTGGACAACCTAGCCCATTATTCAGAGAAATAAAATATCCTTTCTTGTGACCTTATAGACCACAGTTTGGATATGGTAGAAGAAATAAAAGAAATTAAATCAAAAAGAATAGTGGTAAACAGAGACCAAAAAAAAAAAAAAAAAGCTGACCTCTGGTTCAAAAAGTTTGGCAGTAAAGAAAAAGATAAGATGATGGTGGCTCAGTGCCTGTGGCTCAACGGGCTAAGGCGCCAGCCACGTACACCTGAGCTGGCGGGTTCGAATCCAGCCCGGACCCGTAAAACAACAGTGACGGCTGCAACCAGAAAATGGCGGGGCGTTGTGGCAGGCACCTATAGTCCCAGCTACTTGGGAGGCAAAGGCAGGAGACTCGCTTGAGCCCAGGAACTGGAGGTTGCTGTGAGCTGTGATGCCACAGTACTCTATCCAGGGTGACAGCTTGAGGCCCTGCCTCAAAAAAAAAAAAAAAAAAAAAAAAAACCTGTAATTTTGGAAATGGAAGAACAGACAGTCTTGGAGAGGCTCCTCTCACTGTTCTCCAGAATGCCGGCCTTCCCTGTCTCTGCCTATTGGCTGATAGTGACAGGTGGCCAGACCTTCTTCGCCCAGTAACACCATTCCATTCTAGCTTGGGTGACAGAGAGGCTATCTCTAAAAATAATGCAATAATAAATAAAAATGCCAACATACCAACTGGATATTCACTCACCGATCCAGCCAACAAACATTTACTGAATGCCTATTATGTGCTGTATACTGCACAAGGCTCACAGGGGAAGCATGATCCTTCGCCTCAGGAAGATGATAGTTTGGGATATAAAAGAAAGGATGAAACAACTTTTGTCAGACCCCGAGTAAACAGGCCCAGGAAGGCCCAAAGGAAAAGAGGCTCATGTTTACAATTTAGAGAAAAACTGTTTCCAAAGACTTTCTAAAACCCTTTCATTGGCTTGGTGCCTGTAGCTCAGTAGCTAGGGCGCCAGCCACAAACACTGGGACTGGAGGGTTCAAACCCAGCCTGGGCCTGCCAAATAACAATGACAACTACAACCCCAAAACTGCCAGGCGTTGTACAGTCCCACCTACTTTCTTAAACCCAAGAAAGGGTTTGAGGTTGCTGGGAGCTGTGTGCCAAGGCACTCTACCCAGGGTGATAGAGTGAGACTGTCTCAAAAACAAACAAACAAAAAACCCTTTCACATCCTTCAGGCACCTCCTGCTTTAATAAGGTTTATCATAGACATTCTTTAGGACCATAGTAATTCAGATCAGATGCTCTCAGAACATCTCAGTAATGGCTACCAATGAACTGACAACTCTGATTTCAAACTTCTGGAACCAAAGAATTCTGTGCCTAAGCAGTTTATGTAAATAAACTCCTTTTTTTTTTTTTTTGCTAATATAAGCTCTCTTTACCATTTCTCAACTAAAAACACTGGTGGTTTACTATTTCATGTATTATGGATTATAATTCTTATTTCTATTCTTGAGTAAACCCAAAATATTTAGAGATAATTTTCTCTAGTGTCGCTTTTTTTAAAGTTGAGATAGACATATTATAGTCCAATAATGCTACCATAGGCATAAGCAAGGTGTTCCAAGAGTACAAAGGAGGAATATTTAACATAGCTCGGAAAGTCAAGGGGTAACTCCCAAATGAATGAAGAGGAACTGAGACCCTGTGAACAAAGAAGAAATAGGGAAAACAGGAGAAAATAATGCTTTAACAAAGAGAGATGAGGCTCGGCGCCTAGGGCACCAGCCACATACACAAGAGCTGGCTGGTTAGAGCCTGGCCTAGGCCTGCCAAACAACAATGACAACTGCAACAAAAAAACAGCCGGGCGTTGTGGTGGGCACCTGCAGCCCCAGCTACTCGGGAGGCTGAGGCAGGAGAATCACCTAAGCCCAAGGTTGCTGTGAGCTGTGACGCCACAGCACTCTACTGAGGTACCAAGGGCGATAAAGTGAGACTATGTCTCTACAAAAAAAGAGTGATGAGCACATGCAAAGAAGACAAATGTACGGGCTGCTTACGGAATAGAAGTTATGTGAGTAATGCTACAGGAAAGAAAGAACCTCGAACAGCCAATCGGGTGAGGCGAGGGAAGGAAGAGAAAGGGCTGAAATACAAGATTGTGAAATCATGTCTATAATTTAAAATTAATTTCAATCACATTATACCATTCCTATTGTAAGGCATGTGGTATACCAAATAAATCTTTACTAATCATTTGCTCAACACACATATGTGGCAAAAAGAAAAGAGAGAGAGAGAGAGAGAGACGAAAGAAATAAAGGTCCATGTTATTGTTTTGTTTTTTGTTTTTTTGAGATAGGGTCTCACTCTGTTGCCCCAGCTAGGGTGCACTGGCATTATCATAGCTCAATACAGCCTCCAACTCCTGTAAGCCATCCTCCTGCTTCAGCCTTCTTAGTAGCTAGAATGAAAGGCACATGCCACCATGCCTGGCTAATTATTAAAATTCTTTTGTTTTTGTTTCTTTGTCACCCTCAGTAGTGTGCCGTATTATCTCAGCTCATAGCAACCTCCAGCTCTTGGGCTTAGGTGATTCTTTTGCCTCAGCCTCCCAAGTACGTGGGACTACAGGCGCCTGCCATCACACCTGGCTATTTTTTGTTGCAGTTTGGCCAGTGCCAGGGTCGAACCTACCACCCTTGATATATGGGGCAGGCACCCTACTCACTGAGCCACAGGCACCACCCCATTTTTTAAATTCTTGTAGAGATGGGGTATCACTATCTGAGGCTTTCAACTTGTTTTCTTATTATTTATTTACTTTTGACAGAAGTATGGCACCAGTGGGAAAACAAACATGATTATTTGAGCTTTCTGGTTGTCTGCTTTCAGAATAAACAGAATTTTCCCCTAATTTATAGAATACAGATCTGTGAAAGGTAGCATATCTACTTGCCAAAAAGGCATGGCAGACAGTTAGGAAAGCATTTACTATGTGAGAAAACTTTTGTTTTCTTTTCTTAATTTTCCTGCCTTGGATGACTCCTGGCATTGATTTAAAAACCATTTTCCCCTCTGCTTGGTAAAAAATAAACTATCAGGGCGGCGCCTGCGGCTCAGTGAGTAGGGCGCCAGCCCCATATAGCAAGGGTGGTGGGTTCAAATATGACCCTGGTCAAACTGCAAGAACAAATAGCCGACATTGTGGCAGGCACCTGTAGTCTCAGCTACTTTGGAGACTGAGGAAAGAGAATCACTTAAGCCCAGGAACTGAAGGTTGCTGTGAGCTGTGATGCCACAGCACTCTACCGAGGGCGACAAAAAAAAAAAAGTAAAAATAAAAAAATAAACTATCAACCATGAATATGATGTGAGCATCCTATCAAAGCAGTACATTCAATTAGTAATACTCTTCTAATTGTCACTTAGGAAAGGAAAAAAACGTTTAAATTTATCACCATCTTGCTGCAAACATTTCCTAACAAGATGTCGGTCAATCTTTTTCCATAAAAATTATTGGCCTAGGAATCAGCTATGTAGATATCAATACGCAGTCTTTTTGAAGACAAAATCTTGCTCTGTCTCTCGGGTAGTTGGGATTATCGGCACCTAACACCATACCCAGCTAACTTTTCTTTTTTTTTTTTTGAGACAGAGCCTCAAGCTGTCACCCTGGATAGAGTGCTGTAGCATCACAGCTCACAGCAACCTCCAATTCCTGGGCTCAAGCGAGTCTCCTGCCTCCGCCTCCCAAGTAGCTGGGACCACAGGCGCTAACTTTTCTATGTTTAGTAAAGACGGGGTCTTGCTCTTGCTCAGGCTGGTCTCAAACTTCTGACCTCAATCAATCCTCCTGCTTTGGCCTCCTAGAGTGCTAGGATTATAGGCGTGGGCCACTGTACCCAGCCTAGAAGTTTCTTAAATATAATACCATGTTGGAGTTCAAAATAAGCTACCCCAAAGTACAGCATGTTGGCATCGAGCTGCAGGAGACAGGAGGGTCTCGGAAGCAAGATGGTTCTTATGACCCTTTCCTCTTTCTCCTCTAAAGCAAGCCTAGAAAGGTTACTCTGAAAGTAGGTCATAAGACCCTCAAGTGACAGACATCCTGCCCTAAATCCAGAGGAAAGGAATGCAGCACAGAAAGGTCCAGAAGAATCTCAACAAACAGGTCTAGTGGGTTCCTCCCCCAGTTTATTACCATTAGATCATATTTTTTTGGCAAATGATGTTTCTCCACAACTATCCACTTCTTTCATTAGATTTAGCATAAAAACACATAGCTTTCCCTGGACCATGGGTTTTCATTTCCAATGACTCCCTGTCATATAAAACTGTGTTAGGCGGCACCTGTAGCTCAGTGAGTAGGGCGCTAGCCCCACATACGGATGGTGGCAGATTCAAACCAGGCCCCAGCCAAACTGCAACAAAAAAAAATAGCTGGGCGTTGTGGCGGGCACCTGTGGTCCCCGCTAGGTACTCGGGAGGGTGAGGCAAGAGAATCGCCTAAGCTCGAGAGCTGGAGGTTGCTGTGAGCTGCGACACAATGGTACTCTACCGAGGGTGACAAAGTGAGACTCTGTCTCTAAAACAAAAAATAAAATAAAAAACTAAAACTGTGTTAAATAAATTTGTCATGCTTTTCTCTTGTTGGCTTTCTTTTTTCTTTTTGAGATAGAGTCTCA
>CAUYRH010085536.1:0-17013 GCA_963574655.1 Perodicticus potto
CCCCCAGTGTATGTTCTTGTTTGGTTTATCAAAGATTAGGTGGCTGAAAGATGTTAGTTTCATTTCCTGGTTTTCTATTTGATTCCAAATGTCTATGTCTCTATTTTTGTGCCAGTACCATGCTGTTTTGACCACTATGGCCTTACAGTACAGCCTAAATTCTGGCATGCTGATGCCCCTGGCTTTGTTTGTATTACTAAGAACTGTCTTAGCTATACAGGTTTTTTCTGGTTCCATACAAAATGAAGAATTATTTTTTGCAAGTCTTGAAAGTATGAGGTTGATATTTTAATAGGGATGGCATTGAATCTGTGGATTGCTTTGGGAAGTATAGACATTTTAACAATGTTGATTCTTCCCAGCCATGAGCATGGTATGTTTTTCCATATGTTAATATCCTCTGCTATTTCTTTTCTTAGGGTTGCATAATTTTCATTATAAAGATCTCTCCCCTCTTTTGTTGGGTATACTCCTAGGTATGTCATTTTCTTTGAAGCTATGGTGAAGGGGGTTGTGTCCTTCATTGTTAACCTTTTTGATGTCAGAGGGATAATTTGTTATTTATTCATATCAACCAAATTTACTATTTGAAAGTGCTGAAAAGGTAGCATGAAAATGTAAGACAAAAGGATCCTGAAATTTCACCATCTACTCATAGCTCTTACATCAGGAACAATGCACCTGCTCACACAGCACTCTCTGTGAGGGATTTTCCAGCCAGTAAACAAATAACTGTATTAGAACATCCTCCGCACCCTTTCTCATATGGCCACCAGTGACTTTTCTCTTTACCCAAAGATAAAAGAGATATGAAAGGAAGACATTTTGATCGCATTCCAAACATCTAGGTAATACAATGACAGCTCCATAATTGCTTTGAAGGGTAGCTAGGTGCTGGTGTTGGTGCAGCTTCCCAAGGTGATTTTGAATGTGACTGTAGTTATATTCAGTAATGAGGTCTATGGCACTCTTTCTAGGATGAGTTGGCAAACTTAAGTTTCATACCTCATAAAACAAATAACCACTAACATAATGGGTAGAAGCAGCATCTATTTATTATCTCAAATTTTTGAAGGTCAACTCTCTTGGCAAAGCTCAACTGAGTTTTCTTCTTAAGGCCTCTCAGTGCCAATATCATTTTGGATACTCTTCTCTCTTTTTCACCTTTATAAATTTTACTAATATCCCAGGACACTTTCAAGCATCATCATAATATCTTGCAGGCTTCACTAGTACTCTCTGGTGTTTTTCTTCTAAGTAAATATAGTATAAATAGTTTGTATTATGTAAAAGTGAATAGTAGAAATATTCTTTTTATGTTCTAAAACTTTGGCATGTTTTTTCAAAAACCAGACTGTGAATTATTACAGAGTATTTATTTGGCATACATGGTATAGCACCCACAGTATCAACCTACGTTTTAAATACATGACTGATAGTGTTTGTTGGTTTTTCCCTATCAATGGACATTTCCAAATAACAATGTCGATACAAAAATTATTCTTAACCTGAATACTTTCCCTTAAAATTGAAATAGCTCCCTTGGTTTACATTCAAAGAAGCCCTTCGAAAAGTCAAAGCCATCTAAGAGACAAAAAAAAAAAAAAAAAAAAAATTCACTTTCATTTTCTATCCATCTCTGCTCTTCATCCACTTGGTGACAAAATGAAAATTTGGAACTGGAAGATAAACTATTCCAGGCATATAAAAAGGATTTATTATCAAATTCAAAACAAAATTACAGAAACTTCAGTGTCATACAAAAATGTCATATGGATTCCTCCTGATCAGCTCTGTGTACCCTGGGTAGATATGTTTTGGAGCCAGGTGGTTGGTTTAATAAGAGATTTGGCACTACAAGAAGGTTTTCAACCTTCAGGGCTTATCATTGGAACATAGTGTTCAGGTGCCAGATTGGGCTCCTCTAGGGCTGATGGGGATTTGATGAACCTGGATATATGTACAGCATAGAGGGACATAGGGCCAAGATCTGGAAAGCAGGCAAAGATGCTGACAGAGGGAGCTGATGGGAAACAATAACAGAATGTGCTCTATTCCAGCGAAATTCAGTGGACACAGAGCCAGCCCATTAAGGAGCAAGGACTGGACCTTCAAGCTGGACATCTGGTCATTTTACACTGGCCACTGATGGCAAATAGAGACAGGTTATCCTGGAGTCAGGAAAAATAGGGGTGGCTTTTCGGTGTTTTCTCACATTTCCATTCATACAAGTGTATGGAAGTGTTCTTATGTTTAATGTCAATTTCGGAAATCTATGCTCTTTTATTTTCATTACAGTCAATTTTAACAGTGAGGTTATAAGTTTCAGTGGCATTTCTTCTCAAAGACAGAGGCCATTTATACAGAGAAAACAACATTAATTTTCTTTCATGGCACTGTCATGCTTAAGCCCCAGTCATATAACCTACTGTTTGATGTTTAGAAGTGTGAGTAGGATGGACGTATCTACAGATATTTTCCAGCAAAACCTCTGGAACTTCCTCCAGCTAAAGACTGTTTTCATTCACACAGAAAATGCTATGGAGAAGTCCTGGGACAGTCTCTTCTTTGTGATTACTGTGAAGATTTAAACTCTGGTTGGTTTGAGTTCCCTGAGGGACAACTGTGAGAGCTCATATCGTGAAGGGCCGAGGGGCCTCCGGACATGGTGCCTACTGACTGAGAATTGAGACCTTGGACAGTGGGGAAAACATAGCTTGTGATTAAGTTTGTTTTTTTTTTTAAATAAATGTAAATGTGGTTATCTCATTTGAGAAAGGAAAAGAATAAATAATTTTGAATATGTGGGTTTAGCACACACTAATTTTAGTACATTAATTAGAGATAAATCTCTTATCCTTCCTCATTTGGGTTAAATTTTTGATGCTATGATAAATATAAATCAGTTGAATTAATAATGATAAATCACACTTCTATTTTGATAAGGCCTAACAGAAGAAATAAACCCAGGAAATGCAACTTTTAGCTTCTGATGTATACACGTGTGAAGGTAGATAATCTGGTAGGAGGCAACCCACATTCTGATGGAAAGAAGAATTGGGGACCAGACATCTTCAACCAGCTGATGAGTCCAGATAATAGATCACAGATCTGGTTGGTGTGATTAAATCTTTTCTGGATGACACCATGAAGTTCAATGTCATTTTTCTCTTTGTGTTTCCAGACATGGGAGCCAATGTCTACTCAAAGATAGTGACTCTTACTTATCTTGAGACACATTATTTCTGAGAGATAAATATTACCCTGAGAATAAAGGCAGGAGAATATGGTGGAGTCAATTAATAGCCTTTCCTTTATATAGTATACTAAATCAATAGATCCACTTCATTAGAAAGAATGCACACATCTTGTCTATGTTGAGGGATGAATTACAGAGTGTTTTTGATCGATGATTCTGGTACCTCCTAATCCCTATAACTAACTAAGAGGTCATTCTGTAGTCACAGCCTTGACGCCTTTAACCCAATAGAGTTCCAGGGTCTTCATCCGTCACATGGATGATATATCAAGAACTCTTTGATGGCACCAGCATGTGAGTCCATAACTTGCCTCAGTGCCCTCAGGTCCCTGCTTAGGTGCCTGTGAAAGACTCTGATCTGAGCTCCAGCTAGACAGCCTCTCCTGGAACCTGGTTAGCAGAGCCTGTCCTCATGAGGCCCCTGCCTTGTGCAGGAAGAGTGCTCCCATTTCTTTGTTGGAACTGTAACCTTCCTAGGCGTCCCACCTTATTCAATTAGAACATTGATTGCTTATGGAACAATACAATAATGGTAGTTTGGTTTTGTATTTAATGCTTCCAGAATTATAAAAAGAATTTTTTGCTTTTATTACCACAAAAGTCCTGAAAATAATCCTAGAAGGCTAATATTATTAGTGTCCTTTGTAGACAAATAATGAGTCTTACGATATTTAATGAATTGCTCAAAATCACCAGCTACTCTAAATTTTAGGTGAGAGAGAGAACGTGCTCATCATCTAAGCTTCCAAAGAATCTCCATTTTCCACTTAGCTTGCATTTTAGGTCCTACTAGGTATTACAACTAGCAAGTCTTCGGAGATTCTCATAACAGTGTATTTTAAGAGATGATGATTCTATCTTTTTATAGTTTCAGTGCAGGAAGTTGAACTTACATATCTTTGGGTGTGAGAATATTTTCTTGCCCTTTGCAATAAAAGTGCTATTCCTCTCATCGCTTTATCAAGATTATTTTATAATTTTAGATTATTTTGATAATATGATCTCCTTTTGCCTTTAATAGCATTCAAGCCAAAACTAGCTTATGTAAAATAATAAAAAATCATGTATCTGACAAATCCAAGGTTAATTTGGACAAAGGTGACCTAAGTTGTTAATTCAACGCTGGGACCTTTCCTTTATGCTTTTCATTTCCCTGTACTGATGCCCTCTGTTTGGCTTCATGCTCAAACATTCTCCTCCTATTCTCTTAAGCATGATGTCATGTGTAAGCCCCAGTCATATAACCTGCTATTTGAGTTAAACCATTTGGAAATTAAAAATCTTCCTAAAAAATCTTACCTTGTACTTCTCTTTGAAAAGTTCAAGTAATTCTCCAATTGGGCAAACTTGAATAATGAGCTCCTTTCAGAACAAGTCAGGCTGATTTCATGGGGGGCAATGTCATGACAAGGTCTGTCATAAGTGACTGTGAGAAGGCTAGTCCACTGAGAAAGCTTTAGGATGTATTTGTTCTGTTACCAGAAGAAAAAAGAAATTTACATTGGACAGACATGAAAATAACCATTGAATGCATGATACTTGTATATTTAAATGGATAGCAAGAAATATAAATGGTATAAAAATTAGGATTTTTTTGCTTTTAACCAAGTAAATTGGAAATTGTTTATCTTCTCATTTTATTATTAAATACCTCTTTGGCCCATTATTCAGCAACATTTTTGAATCAAAATTGGAATATATGATATAAAAAGAAATATCCTTTTCTACACTGTGAATTAATGTACATGAAAAGTTCACAATAATATAAAATCCCATTAACTTTTATTTTATAATAATATTTTTATGGACAATTAATAGAATCATCACGGAATATGCAACATTTATACTTGCTCAGATCCCAATGTTAGACATGTCAATTTCTTCCTATGTAATCTGTGGCCCTAAAATGAGTCACAGTTAAAATACTGGTGGTATTACATCAGGAGAACCTGGTCAAAAATACTAAAACTAAATGACACAAAGATGCTAATTTTTGAGCCATCCTATTTTTTTTTATGAATCCAGCTTTGTTTTGGGAAAATGTAATACACAAACTCTATTTACAATTTGTAAAATTATTTCATAATTTTCACAAAATACAAGGAAATCCTAATAAATTAGTGAAAGAGGTGAATGTTTTGATGTGCCCACAGCATCTTAGGTAGTATTTCATTGTAGCACTTCCCTAAAACACTAACTCAGATCTGTGGAGTACCTTCTCTACTGAAAGGAATGCTTGGGGCTGTGTAACAACACTCAATCACGTTTTATTTCAAGTGTCTTCATTACTAAATAGACAATTTTAACAAATAATATCAAAATTTCCACAGCCACACTATTGCATTGCTTTCTCATCAATTTGCCCAGAATATAAGTTTTATCAAGTTAATATACAGCCTGTATGAGAAAGCTTGAACAAAGTTGATCTCAGTTGATAGATTTTCCCACACGAATATGAGAATGAAAGCTAAGGAGCATTAAACCAGATTTGCATCTTCATGAATGCTGGGATTGGTACTGCTTTTATGTTTTGAGTTTAAGAGTAGCTTAGCTTCTTTAAACTCATCACTGTATCCTGAACAGCAGCCACTAGTCAGTACGCAGACTGTCCCACTATGCTCATAGTTTCCTTAATTCCATGCATCAACCTTTCCCCCCACTATTTAACAACAACAACAACAACCTTCCCTCCTCCCCACTACTTAACAACAACAACAAAAACTATTTCAGGCATTTACAATATTACCATAATCTTTATAAATGTCTCCAACTCCTATACCAGAAGTTGGATTTTTCCATCCTGCAAATGGAAAAGAGAAATTTGTCACACATTTGGGCTTAAATGATGCATTACTAATATTATAGAATGGGTCTAGTCATTACTGTCCACAGCTATTTCAATGTGCATTCATTCCTTCCTGATATTTGTTATGTGATTTAATCATTCACAGTTCATTCAAAACAGTATAAATAATCAGTTTAATTTTAAGAAATTATATTTTTAATCTTACTGTTTATTTTCAATGTGTTATGTACAAGATTGGTTTTAGCATATTCAGCATGGTATCTTGGAAGTTCATCTCATAACTTCCCAATCAGTTGTCCTTTTTCTGACATTTTATGGTCTTTGCCACAATGTAGTATTTTGCTTTCTAAAAAAAACCAAAAACAAAAAAACAAAAAATACCCCCTTACATATCATTACATATAAATAGCCAACACTCATTTTTTGATTACTTAGCAAATGAATTTGAATTAAAGGTTGACGTAGCAGACATTGAATAGCATTTTCTTGGGAGAAGAAAGAAAATAAGCATAGACAAAAAGAAACAGGGAGTCCAAAGTATTCCTCCATGTGTAGGAAAATAACTATTTGATTATCTTGCCAATTTTTACATTTCTCTTTATAGACTCAATGTTTCTACAGCCTCATGCTGTGCTGATGTATTAAAAGTTGAACTAATAACCTTGTCATTAGGCAGTGTAGAGAATGTAAATTTAACTTTTTCAGAAATAAACATGATTATGCTGATAGGGTATGCACTATAGTAGTGAATAATACAAAAGAAAAGAAGGCAGAGTTCCTCGAAATATTACCATTAAATTCTCTTTCCTTGACATTGTGCAAAATTTCTGAAGTTCAGTACTCTTTATTTTTTGATAGAAATTCAATTTCTGCCACCGAAATTTCAATAAAATTGTGAAATAATAGAAACACATTAACAGTATTTGAAAATCACCTAAGTTAGCAAAACGAATGTTAGTTTTTGTTAGAATGCTACACAGATAGCTCAGGAATGAACAAAGGACTACTCAGAAGTTTTGGAGGGAGGTTGGTGGTTTATGTAAGTACCTATCTCACAGAATCTGTCATCCTCTTCTCTCTCTTCTCTTCCTTCTCTTCCTCCTCTCCCGCGTCCTCCTCTCCACCATTTTTCTCTTTCTTCCTCTCCCTGGAAAGAGGAAACCACCTTCTCTCTCTCAGCAGAATCACCTAGACAGAACCAGGCATATGTTACATATTCCAGTGGGGAAGCCTCCAACCTGCTTAGTCTATACATAAGGGGAGCCCTGTCAGTTCTAGAATCTCCAGCCGAGTTCTGCAAACAAAGGGTTTGCCTAGTATATAGGATTTGTGTCAAATTGCCAGGGATTAATGAAATAGCATCTTTAGCTGTCTTAGTATCATTCTTTCTCAAGCTCTTGGGAAAAGACTGAGGCAGGGCAAGTCTTAGTAGTCAAGATTTAAGCAATCCCTATCAGCAGAGACCTGATTCACAAGAGCATTGGAAACTGAGCTACTCTTGAGTGATTTGCAAAGTCAAGTTATACTTCATGGTGTTGGTTTACTCTTAAATAAATGGCAGTTTAAACTCAATGGTATCTAAAACAAATTGTAGTCTAAATTATTCAAGGGGACTCTCTTCTCTCTCATTAAATTGGGAAGTTTTCTTTTTTACTGATTATTTCCAAATGTATATTGGAATCTAATTTCCGTATGTTATTATCTTGGTACTAAAATCTAGTATAGTAAAACAATATCTGTTTATATTAGCAAAGTAACAGTCGCCACAAATTTGCAGAGAATTGCCAGTGTACTGACGCCATCTGTACTTTGATAGCAATCTCAGCCCCCCATCATGGAGCATAAGGAGGGGTCGATGGTACCTTGTGGAAGGTAGTAGACACATCTTCATAGTTCCTCTTAGGCACTTTTCAAAAGGAAAATCAAAACCAAAACCTTTGGTTCTTGTTCCATTTCCAAATAATGTCACTTCTCTCCATGACGTTTGTAATCTGATAAAAGTTCGTTTCTTTTCGGTTGTGCGTAGAAATAATTTCAAACCAACTTTCGGAGAGCAGTAGCAGTTGCTTGGAAGTCGTTGAGCACAGAGAATCACGTCTTACGCCATCTGTTGACAAAATTGAATTCTGCAGCCTGAAACCTCAGGAACGGATTAGTGCTGGAAGCTAATTCAGTCAAGAGAAAAACATCAACAACACAGCCACAACAAAAAGCCATGGGGTGTCCTCATAAAAAGGCAAACAAAGGAAAGATCAAGAAGTGCAAACCCGATGCTTAGATTCTTCTTTATTTGCACACATCTGCTTACTGAACACATTCCAATTTAATTATATAGCTGAATTACCATCCCCTTACAGAACTATTGTGGAGGTTTTCAGATGCTTCCAAGTGTCAATTTCAGTGTAACTCCCTGTACATTTCAAAACAATGCCTGGAAATTTTCCTCTCTGCAATTACGTTACATCTGAGGATATGTGCATTTTTTTTTTTTCTCATCGAATCCAAATTTTCATGTTAACTTCCTAAAAATCATCTGTTGTTGTACACGTATCTGCTTAGGGCATTTGCCTCTGAGGCTCACATAGATGCTAAAATGATAGGTACTTGATTTTCATAGGAACGTTATATATAATATACATTTCCTTTGTTTTAAATTTAACTGAACTAAATTTTCTGTTTATAGTATATAATACAGGTAAACAATTTTATCCAAAATCTTATCTACTGGAAGTGATTGCCATCAACATCTAGAAATATTATAATTTTAAAAATAATAGTCTAAGTATTACAGAAGATTTTATCCTAAAAATAAATTTAGACTTATATTCTATGCCAGAAGGGAAGAGATTCATTGAATTATAAGTTATCTCATCTAGTGTTTTTCAATCAAAGACCCTTGTTATCTAGTGTGAAATGGACACATTTGCAGTTATTATATTACCTATAAATACAACTTGCTTTAGATAAAGTAAAAATATTGTTAATATCAATCATTTATATTCTCTAATGAACTAGTGGAATAGTAGATTAAAAAACTGAAAAATTATCTACTGGCAAGATGTACTCAATAAATTAGCCACCAATTTATTATTCCCCAAACATTTATTAAATGTATACTTTGTGCTAGAGATTGTGAAAGACTGTTTTTGCACCTATAATTACATTAAGTTTTCACTATAACCCTTTGAAAAATTATTTCCCCTAAGCCATTTTTAAATCATAATTATTTTTGTATTGCATGAGTACTATCCTGCTTCCCTTTCATAGTTCAGAGTCTCTCAAAATATAGAAATAGAAACTTAAAAAATTGGGATGTAGTAGTAATTGATTAGGAATATTTTATATTCTACTGAGATTATAAGAATTCCTGTTTGGGGTGGCGCCTGTGGCTCAAAGGAGTAGGGCGCTGGCCCCATATATAGCAGGTGGCAGGTTCAAACCCAGCACTGGCCAAAAACTGCAAAAAAAAAAAAAAAAGACTGGGAACTAAATTAGGCAAAGTATTCAAATCAATATATGGGAGGTGCCTGTGGCTCAAAGGGGTAGGGTGCTGGACCCATATGCCGGAGGTGGCAGGTTCAAGCCCAGCCCTGGCCAAAAAAAAAAAAAAAAAAAAGAATAAAAGAATTCCGTTTTGTATTAGCAGGGGCAGATCCAGATTTTGTGTGGCCTGAAGTTTGCATAATTTTGGTCTTAGTAATCCTCATCAGCTTCAGAGTCAGCTATCACCAGGCTTCACTCTGTTGCTTATTGGAAACTGTCTTTTTCTTAATATAACAAACTGAAAGAAATGTATCTGACTTTTAAGCCTTATAAAGGTATCCTTAAGTGTGATCCAGATCTGAATAAGGCTTCAGATATTTCAAAGACCACATGGTACCCTGAGGTGCTAAGGAAAAATAGCTGATGAATCCAGGCAAAACTCCATCCGTTTGGCAAATAATTGGTTTCTCCAGTGGAGATAGCTGCTCTCCTGCCCTGCCGGCTGAAATGTATTAGAAAAAGAAAAATCCCCACAGATGAAGAGGAGGACAAAAATAATGGCGATACAGGGTAATTTAAAAAAAAATAAGTATCTAAAACCAAGAGAAAGTAGTGTGTAACAATCATTTAGAAAATTAGACTCAGACCTTTTTAGGGAAATGCTGGTTGCCGTGTTACCCTTCAAATGTATTTCTGCTCTTTCCAAGATAGTTTTTAAAAGTATTTAACCATGATCTATCTTTTAATAATGCAATGTAAAAGGCAAGTTATTTTGTTTTTTACATTGATTCAATTGTCAGTAATTGTTCAGAAAGTAAAAAGTTCTTTGTAAGAGTAAAAACATCCAGTTTCCTTCATTAGCATTTCTATGAGAACTGTCATCCATAAAATTCCTCAGAAGAGTTTGTTGTAGAACCAACTGGTAACTTGAGCAAATATGTGCGAGAATGCTTCTGTTATATCATTGTATGGTGGTGTGTGCGTGACTAGTTGATTTGGCAAACAATAAAAATAATTATCTATATCTGAGATATTATACCAAAAGATTATTTCAAAAGTATCTGATTATAAAAATTGTTTCAAGATTTTTTAAGGGGTGGAGAGGCTTTTTAACATGAGAGGCGAGAAGAAGGTCCCCAGAATGAGTGCTTGTAGGCAAATCAGAGCAAAGAGAAAAAAAAAATAAACAAGTAGAAATTCCTTCCAAATTTCTAGAAATTTTCAGGTGATATTTATATGGGGCTAGATGTTCTCCAATTTCAGTAAGCAAGAGTTCCAGAGCAAATTTAAGATAATGATAATGTGATCCTACTATTTATTATATCTTGCTGGGACACTGGGTTACCTGGGGAAAGATGATTAATAGGCTCTGATTTCAACTATTACCTAAATAATTTCATTCTAAAATGCATACTTATGTTGCAGGAAGACAGGCCAAGTGGAGAGAAAGAGCCCCAAAACACCACGTTTATAAGAGGAAGGTCTTTATTCATCAGCCTGGAGCTTACAGCATAGAAGAATTCCAAATGGCTATGCTCCCCAACTGGCTTGGGCTTTCCCATTTTATGTACAGTCAAAAAGTTCCACCTCACAGGTATCCTTTTCATTAGCCAGCTTGAATCAAGCAGGGGATGCTATTCCAACCCCTACAGAACTACAGGATTTCACAGAACTTGGAAACTTCCAAGTTCTAGGAAGTTAAGTTTACAAATTCCCAAGAGCTGAGTCACCATGGAGAGGACCCTCCAAGTGTATCCTTGTGGTCTCCTTGAGAAGACTGGTTCTCCTAGACCTCACCCTTCTCAGGTATCCTCTCTCCCTTAAACTCTTATCTTCTTTTTGTAGCTCTGATAATGTTAGAAACCATAATATGATAGATTGGGTTTTGGATTTACACTAGTGAAGACAGAATATGTTTAACATATTTTGATCATCTTCGTAGTATGTAATAATATAAACGTACATGCTTACGTATTTTTAAAGGTCATGAACTAAAAGAAAAAAAAAATCAAAGCATTTCCACTCCAATTGTCCTCAAAGTTTAGCCTCCCCTCAAAAAATAATTCAGATGCGGCCCTTACTCTTTTAAAGCATGACTCTTCTGAGTATTTCAAAAGAAAGGAGTGGCAAAAGAGAAGAATTAGAAATTAACACAGCTACAGGTTAACAGATTTCCATTAACCACTACAGATGTGCAATCAAAACATTTTAAGTTCATTCTATAATTTTGCTTATAAAAAGACTAACAGATGTAATTTGACACAATTGAATACCATGGAAAGTTATGTTTTTACATTTTATTACTACTTTAAACAAAATATCCCTTCAAATAAATGATTCAAATTGCTTGTGAGAGAGGATACCGGAGAAGGGTGAGGTCTGGGAGAACAGGTTTTGTCAAGGAGAGCACAAGGATACACTTGCAGGGTCCTCTCCTTGGTGACTCAGCCCTTACGAATTTGTAACTTCCTGGAACTTGGAAATTTCCAAGTTCTGTGAAATCCTGTAGTTCTGTGGGGGCTGGACTAGCATCTCCCGCTTGATTCAAACTGGCCAATGAGAAGGGTACCTGTAGGGTGGAACTTCTTGACTGTCAATAAAAAGGGAAAAATCAAGCTAGATGGGGAGCGCGGCCATTTGGAATTCTTCTATGCTGTAAGCTCCCAGCTGGTGAATAAAGCCCTTCCTCTTATAAATATGGTGTTTGGGTGCTCTTTCTCTCCACTGGGCCTTGTCTTCCCGCAACACCACCTTTGGTATATGGGGCCAGCGCCCTACTCTTTGAGCCACAGGAGCCACCCAGCTCCTGGCTTTTTAGTGAAGTTTGATAATTTTCCTGTTGAGTGAGGCCAAATAAATAACTGGGGAAGGAGGTTCTAGAAGAATAGGATTGGAGTAAAACAGTGCAAAAAGAAAAATATCAATTTTTCAGAGCATCCAGCCATAGTGCTAGGTTTTCTACATATTTTCTTATTTTATTGTCATACTAACCACCCCATTCTATTATTTAGATTTTCTAAAATCCATAGTTTGTAGATTAAGGTATTAAGCCTCAGAAATTTTGGCACTCGTCTAAGAGTTAGAGCTGTGATTCCAAGTCAGATTGTGTCCAGTTCTGTGGCTCTTGTACTGAGTTGCCGGAGTTCAGAGCTGGCCACTTGTTGGGCTCTCCAGGCACTGAGTAGGATCCCTGGGGCAGCATATTTTCCCTCTCTTGGAAAATGCAAGGAATTCAGGTCCTCTGGTGGCTGCTCGGCATCCCAGAGCTTCACAGGTCTGGTATGGTCCCCTCTACTCATGACACTCCTGCCTTCCTTCCTGAACTAGAAAAATTAGAAGAGAAGACAGGGAAAAATATTATTCTGAATTTTAAGTAAGAGTTCCGAGGTTTTCCTCTTCCTAAGGGCTTTTTCTCTGTGTTTTTTTTTTTTTTTTTGTTGTTGTTGTTCATTTATTTGCTCATCTGTGTTGATTGATTTTATGTATCAACTTGACTGGGCTAAGGGATGCCCAGTTAGCTGGAAAAACTTTATTTCTGGTTGTGTGTATGAATGTGTTTAGCATTTGAATCAGTGGACTGAATTAAAAGATCCACCCTCATCAATGTAGGTGGATGAACGTGTTGAGTGCCCACATAGAACAAAAAGTGGAGAAAAGATGAAATTGCTCTCTGTCTGAGCTGGGACATTCATCTTCTGCCCTTGAAAATAAGTACTTTTGGTTCTCCGGCCTTCAGACACAGACTGAATCATAGCATTGGCTTTCTTGGGTTCCCAGTTTGCAGATGGGAGATTGTGAGACTTCTCAGCCTCCATGATCACATGAGTCGATCCTTGATAATAAATCTCTTTCTATGTCTCTGTTATCAGCCACTGTTAACCTGAACAGCCTTTTCATGCAGGGCACTGCTGGTCAGGCCTTAACAAGGCCAGATGAACTTACATGCCAACAAATTGAGATTGTTTATTCACTTCCAAGGGCTATCGTCATAGATAAGTTGGGAAACTGGACTCCAAGGTACCAATCAAGGACCCAGGGCACTCTGTGCACCCAGTGAAGTGTTAACTGGCTATGAATGTAGTCCAACTAAAAATACTTTGAAGATATAACCACTTTAAGATAGGAAGATATTGTGTAACCTTGTAAACTATGAAGAAAAATGTGTTTCACATATGCTGTAATGAATAATAACATTGCTAATGTTTATTTTTACTGTGAGCATGGAAGTAACAAAGGGAAACAGGAGGGCAGAGCAGTTCTTTGGGGAGATATCCTCACTGACGTCTAGAATTGCTGGGTTTTCTGTACATAAAAGTGAAACTGTTGATCTCTCATCCACTTTTCTGTTGATTGGCTTAGGTGACAGGTGGATGGACTCCTTGGTCTGGCAACATCTATATAACCTATTGGTTCTGTTTCTTTGGAGAGCCCTGACCAAGACGCCGTCTTCAGATAATGCCATATGTAATTTATTGTCTATCTGGAACCAAAATACTTGAGTCTTCAATTAAGAGCTGCTTAACAACTTTGGAAGAGGATTGATCACAAGAGAGTTTGTGAAGAGATAGCTGTAGTTTTTTTGTCTTTACTCAGAACATTTTTAATGATGCACATTAAAAAAAGTATTCATCTTGGCTTGGTGCCTGTGGCTCAATGGGCTAAGGCGCCAGCCACATACACCTTAGCTGGCCGGTTAGAATCCAGCCTGGGCCCGCCAAACAACAATGATGGCTGCAACCAAAAAATGGCCGGGTGTTGTGGCGGGCGCCTGTAGTCCCAGCTACTTGGGAGGTGGAGGCAGGAGACTCACTTGAGCCCAGGAATTGGAGGTTGCTGTGAACTGTGATGCCATGGCACTCTATCCAGGGTGACAGCTTGAGGCTCTGTCTCAAAAAAAAAAAAGCATTCATCTTACAAATTGTTCTGCAATCTAAACATACAATTGCTTGGAGCACATTTAGAAAACAAAGCCAATGTAAAAAGACAGATTAAAACAACTAGAACAGTACAGGTTTTGTATGGCTTGGATTTTACAGGTTTCTTATTGTATCATCAATATCAGGAATCTGTTCCTTTAGCTGGCCCCACTGCTCTGGATTTAAAGAAATATCTTTCCTTGCTGGTTTCATTTCACCTTCTGGATCCATCCAGTATTCTCTAATATCAATTAGAATTTTCCTTTAAAGTCCTCAACGCTAACATACCACATTTTCCCAATTTGAAACATGTTATCACCTCTGCTGCTGCTGTTCTGTTTGGAAGATGACAGAGCTCTTGAAGTTTCACCAGTCTTTTGCTTCTTCACAGGTTTTTCTGGAGCAACTTGCTTTTTCCTGTCTAACTTTTTGTCAACTTTGCTGTCTGAATCACTGCCAGAAGAGCTTGAAGAAACAAGTTTCTTTGATTTAGGCATTGCTGTGCTCCTGCAATCTTGTACCCTTCTGCTCGCTCACTCATGACTTGATAGCTGTAGATTCTGAAAGACAGAGTCTGAAGAAATGTGTATGTGTGTGTGTATGTGTGTGTGTGCACATGTGTGCAAGGAAGGAGAAGACTGATCATTTCCTACATCCAGGCCGCTGGGATACTGGAATGAGGGCAGAAGAAAGGAAAGAAATCAGGGAAGGCAAGTTTCTTCCTCAAGTTCACGTCTAACACAATTTGCAATGAAAAGAGAGAAGGGATGAAGGCAGTGAAGCTGAACTGAAGGGAAAGGGTACCTCTGCAGGTGATGTTAGAAGTGTTGTTCAAGACCCCTTTGTGTGAAGACAAAAGACAGTGGGACTTCTCAGCGGCAGTGGCAGTTCTGGCTGCAGGTATGCCTGGAGTGGTAAGCAAGGCTGGGAGAAAACTGCAAGAAATCTCTGCAGGGGTGGCTCTGTGTTTAGCCTGACTGACTTTGGTTCATTCCAGAGCCCTAAGTGTCTTGTCAGAAACTCTGCTGCTCATGGAGAACGTATCACAGAATCCAGGGAAAAGAACCTTAGCAACAAACTGACACTTAAAGCACTTTCAGATGATTTTGCTTTGTAGCTAAAAGTGGAGGTGCTAGGAATCAGGCTTTCAGCCGCACAGTAATTAGATGGCTAGGTGCATGCACTGGATGGGCTCTGTGCTGCTCCCTGCCTTGGCTTCCTTCAAGGACTTTTGGTTGCCAGCCTTGCTGCTTGGGGGTGGCTGACTCCTGTGCCAAAGAGAAACTAAATCAGCTTAAAGTCATAAACCACATCCTCTGGCTACTGACCTTTTCCTAGTCCCTTTCTTGAATTTGTGTTTTTCTTACATTGATTACCATGCTGGCTTCAGGTGCAATCTTGCACTGTCACTGATCCTTGCCATTTCAGCAGCTTGGCCTCAGTTTCCTGCTCCCTGCTTTAGGTGCTGGAATCTCCCCCTCTCTCTGTAGTCGCGTTTCCCCCCTTTCTTCCTCACTCAGTCATTTTTGATGCTATGGGCTGTGTATATAGTAGCATCGGTGTTGGGTGGCTTGCAGTGAATTGGGGGAGACAGAAATGAAAGAGACTCACAGCGAATGACTTTCTCATCTTTTTTTTTTCAGTGCAATTGTGCCATTTTAATTTTGGCTGAGCATTTTCATGAACAGCATTTAGTTCAATTGTGTAGGTTATCAATACATGTTAATCATCCTCATTATTGTTATTATATCAAAGGCTTGCAAATACCTCCAATTCATGGAGCCCTTAGTTAAGAGTATAATGTGTGCAGGAAGCATAACCTTAAAGAAAATTATAAAGTTATTTAGAATTTTTTCAATTTTATTTTAGTTCTTATCATTATATTATTATAAAAGAAACCCCCCCAAATGCCTGCAGGGGATGAAAGATTTATTTTTCTCATCCATCCTGGGTTGACAGATGAAGCTCTTTTTTTTTTTTTTCTTTTTTTGAGACAGAGCCCCAAGCTGTCAGCCTGGGTAGAGTGCTATGGTATCACAGCTCACAGCAACCTCCAATTCCTGGGCTCAAGCGAGTCTCTTGCCTCCGCCTCCCAAGTAGCTGGGACTACCGGTGCCCGCCACAACGCCCGGCCATTTTTTCTTTTTGGTTGTAGCCGTCATTGTTGTTTGGCGGGCCTGGGCTGGATTCCAACCCGCCAGCTTAGGTGTACGTGACTAGCGCCTTAGCCATTTGAGCCACAGGGGCCCAGCCTACAGATGATGCTTTTATAACAAAAGGCAGACAAACAAGAGAAAAGTATGAATTTTTCATAAGAAAAAAATATAAATTTGTTTAATGTAAGTTTTATCTGACCCAGGAGCCTTCATAAGAAAGTGAAGATTCAAAGAAACAGGTAAACTTGTATACTTTTTTTTTTTTTTGAGACAGAGCCTCAAGTTGTCACCCTGGATAGAGTGCCATGGCATCACAGCTCACAGCAACCTCCAATTCCTGGGCTCAAGCGAGTCTCTTGCCTCCGCCTCCCAAGTAGCTGGGACTACAGGCGC
>CAUYRH010085537.1:0-65961 GCA_963574655.1 Perodicticus potto
ATTGAAATTAGAGAAAATATATTGTTGTAAAGAGAAATTTAGAAAAAACCCTGAACAGTGAAAGCAATTCTTAGTAATAAAAACAGAACTGACGGCATCACTATATCAGACTTCAGATTATATTACAAGTCCACAGTGATCAAAGAAGTGTGGTATTGGCACAAAAATAGAGACAGACATATGGAACAGAATAGAAAACCTAGAGATGAAAGTAGTCTCTTAATGCCATCTGATCTTTGATAAAGCAAACAAAAGCATGCACTAGGGAAAAGAATCCCTTTTCAGGAAAATGGTGCTGGGAGAACTCATTAACCACATGTAAAAGACTGAAACTGGACCTGCACCTTTCACACTTATGAAAATTGGCTCAAGATGGATAAGAGATTTAAATCTAAGACATGAAATGATAAAAATCTTAGAAGAAAGCATAGGAAAAATTCTTAATGATGTGGGCCTGGGGAAAGATTTTTATGAAGAAGACTTCATTGGCAATCTCAACATCAGCAAAAATAAACAAATGAGATTTAATTAAGCTGAAAAGCTTCTGCGCAGCTAAGGACACAACAATTAAAGCAAAGAGACAACCTTCAGAATAGAAAAAGTTATTTGCATGTTTGGAATCTGACAAAGGGTTGATAACTAGAATCAACAGCGAACTCAAATTAATCAAGAAAAAAAGAGTAAACAATCCCATCTGTCATTGAGCAAGAGATATGAACACATCCTTCTCTGAGGAAGATAGATGAATGCCTAACAAACATAGGACAAATATTCATCATCCCTAATCATCAGAGAAATGCAAATCAAAACCACTCTGAGATATCACCTAACCCCGATGAGAATAGCCCCCATCTAAAAGTCCCAAGGTTTCAGAGGCTGGAGCATTTGTATAGAGAAAAGAATACTTTTTTTTTTTTTTTTTTTTAGACAGAGTCTTACTATGGCACCCTCGGTACAGTGCCATGGCGTTACAGCTTACAGCAACCTTCAGCTCTTGGACTAGGGCGATTCTCTTGCCTCAGCCTCCCAAGTTGCTGGGACTACAGGTGCCCGCCACAACGCCTGTCTATTTTTGTTGCAGTTGCCACTGCTGTTTTAGCTGACCCAGGGCTGGGTTTGAACCCATCACCTTCAGTATGTGGGGCCGGTGCCCTACCCACTGAGCCACAGGTGCTGCCTAGAAAGTAACACTTTTACATTGTTGGTGGAACTGCAAATTAAGATAGCCTCTTTGGAAAGAAGGATGGAGCCGCCTCAAAGAACTCGAAATAGGCCTTCCGTTTGATCCTACACTACCATTACTAAACATCTACTCAGAAGAAAAAAAGTCATTTTATCATAAGGACATTTGCACTAGATGGTATAATCTCAGCTCAATTTACAATTACCAAGATGTGGAAGCAACCAAAATGCCTGTCAACCCAGGAATGGATTAATAAACTCTGGTATATGTATACCATGGAATACTATCCAGTCATACAATAGCTGGAAACTTTGCATCTTCTCTTAATAAAATCTCATAGGAATGGGAAAACAATTACCAAATGTACTCAATACTAACATGAACTAATATATGCCCACACAAAAGAAAAACTCAGTTCAATTTAAGTTGTGGGAAGAGAGGAGGAAGGAAAGAGGAGAGGGAAGGATGGAGGGATATTGGGTGTGTTCCCACTTAATGGCAGAATGTAAGGGTACGTGGCACATCTCCTGGGTGCAGGATGCAATTACATCAGGGGCTTGACCTAACAAATGCAAATATTGTAAACTAATTGTTTGTGCCCTCATATTAATCTGAAACCTTAAAAAAAAGAAAGAAAGGATGAAAAAACATACACAATGAAAACACTATGGAAAGAGAACTGGGGTGAACACTGAAGTCAAATAAAATAGCCTTTAAGACAAAAATTATTTCTAGAGACCAAAAAAGACATTTTACAACAATAAAATGTCAATCCACATAAAGATACAACTGTTTTCAACATAGTATGTGCACTTAAAGAATATGCCCCCAAAATGTAGAAAAAGCAAACACTAATGGATGTAAAAAGAAGAGACAGTTTATCAATAATGGCTAGAGACTTCAATATCCCACTTTCAATAATGTACAGAACTAAACAGAAGATCAAGGAAAGAAAATTGAACAACAGCATAGACCAACTAGACTTAACCAACATCTACAATACACTTAACAATAGGAATACACACGTTCTTCTTAGGTGAAAATAGAGCATCATCCAGATTGACCATGTGTTCTGTTGAAACAAGTTAAAACAATTATTACTCAATTTGAAATGATGGAGATCATACAAAGTATGTTTTGTGACCACAATGGGATGAAACTACAAATCAAAAGCAGAAAGAAACTTGAGGAGTTTGTAAATACATAGAAATTAACCAGTACACTCCGAAATAACCTATGGGTCAAATCAGAAACCATGTGGGAAATTTGAAAAAAACTTTGAGATTTATGAAAATATACACACAACATACCAAAATTTTCAGGATGCATTGAAAGCAGTTCTCAGAAGAAATTGAACAACTCTCTATATATTTTAAAAGAACAAACGAAATGAAAACCAAGAAAGAAGAAAATAATGGGTATGTGAAAGAAATATGAAATAGAAAAGAAATAGCAAAAATAAAGAATACCAAAAGTTCGTTTTTCCTAAAGATCAACAGAACTGATAAATCTTGATCTAGAATGACCAAGATAAAAAAGAAAGAAGACTGAATTCCTAATTGTGTGGCCTGTCTGCTAGACTGTGCATTCCCTAAGAGGACTACGGTCAGAGTTGTTTTGCCCAGTTGTTTTACATCAGTGTCTGGAAAAACATAGGTGTTTATTAAATATTTGTTTGAGTTACAGGAATGAATGGCTGAGCTCAGTGAAATGCAGTGACTTCCTTAAGTTAATGGTTCATGCATTAGTAGCATTCAATCTTTAAATCATATCAGTTTATGATTTCCAAGCCAGGGCTTTGTGACTTTCATCACAAGATATCTGTTAGCCCTTCTGCATTTGAAGCTGATGTGCACCAGTTCTGTTTTGTTTTCTCTTTTTCAAACTCTATATCATAAAACACCTTTCCATACTGTCTGGACAATATCACTTAAAAAAAAGGTTTCAAGTTACTTGTGGTTTTAAAATTTCCTGTCAGAAGATTAAGACAAATGTGAGTTGAGGACATAAAGTTCCAGAGCTGTATTTGCAGATTGGTAACCATGATTACTTTTTGGCAAGTACCATTTTTCAATAACTTTTGCAGAGTGTGTTGATTTTATAGCCAGTAGCCTATTCCTCCTTTCACCTTTCCTAATAGATATTGGGGTCTATTCAGGTGGTCACCCTCTTCCACCAGGCCATGGTGGGAACAGTAGATTCCATCCTGTCACTCAGAAGGTAAACCCTAACTAGTCTAGCTAACCATGATGACAGACCAGTAATGCATAATAACTAATATTTGTTGAACACCAATTTTCAACCACACATTACTTTGTTGTCCGTGTATGGATTCATTAAATTTTTATAACTACTTTATGTGATAACGATAAATATTATCTCCATTTTAAAGTTAAGAAAATTGAAAAAGCAAAAAATAACTTGAGTTCAAGGTTGAAGGTGCTAGCTCATACCTGTAATCCTAGCATTCTGGGAGGCTGAGGCGGGTGGATTGCTTGAGCTCAAGTGCTTGAGACCAACCTGGGCCAGAGTGAGACCCCATCTCTAAAACAATAGCCAGGTGTTGTGGTGGGTGCCTGTAGCCTCAGCTTCTTGGGAGGCTGAGGCAAGAGGATCACTTGAGCCCAAGAATTTGAGGTTGCTTGAACTATGACGCCATAGCACTATACTGAGGGTGACAAAAAGAAACTGTCTCAGGAAAAAAAAAAAAAAACTTGAACTCAATTATTTTAGACCAGACATTTTCTGGAAAAGAGGAACTGAATAGATTATCGGGAATGGACTTTCTTGGATACATGCTGCATCTAGGCTAGAACACCGAGATTGCTAAAGGTTCTGGTTCTTATGTGAAGAATTTGAAGGAAAAAGTTCTACTATTACAATATGAGTTATCTGTAGTTATTTACCTCTTCTTTACTGGCTGATATTGGAACTACATGTGATTCTTGGAACAGGTTACAGCCATTTTGTGACTGTTAGTGCAAATAATGCCAACTAATAAGCAAGAATAGCAAAATAGAAGTATGGATAATTCATCACCCTATATGAATCTACAACTAGGTAATAATGTTTTGACCATATTGAGTCAAAGTGTCTGGTATGCACAACCTCAGGCATTATAATTGACACAGATTCCTTACTACTAACTTTCTTGTTTCCAGAGATTGTGATTCTTTATTGTTTTAGTCCACTGACACAGGGTTTTCTGTTGTGTGAAGGTATTCTTGTTGTGATTGGAATGCAAAGAAGACTTCAATTAGGTTCAGGATGATGAGTGAAAAGATATTGAAGATGGTATGGAACTAGCCTAAAGAGGAATATCAGTGTCTAAAGGTAACAGCTAAACCTTAATAAGAAAAACTATTTCTTTATGGTAGTGTTACCTACTCCACCCCCCTAAACAGAACTGAAGGCATCACTCTACCAGACTTCAGATTATATTACAAGTCCACTGTGATCAAAAAAGCATGGTATTGGCACAAAAATAGAGACAGACATATGGAACAGAATAGAAAACCTAGAGATGAAAGCAGTCTCTTAATGCCATCTGATTATTGATAAACCAAACAAAAGCTGGGCAAAGAATCCCTTTTCAGTAAATGGTGCTGGGAGAACTCATTAAGCACATTACAAGACTGAAACTGGACCCGCACCTTTCACACTTACAAAAATTGACTCAAGATGGATAAGAGATTTAAATCTAAGACATGAAATAATAAAAATCCTAGAAGAAAGCATGGGAAAAATTCTTAATGATATGGACCTGGGGAAAGATTTTTATGAAGACTTCATTGTCAATCACAAAACATCAGCAAAAATAAATAAATGGGATGTATGTAAGCTGAAAAGCTTCTGCATAGCTAAGGACACAACAATTAAAGCAAAGAGACAACCTTCAGAATAGGAAAGGTTATTTGCATGTTTGGAATCTGACAAAGGGTTGATAACTAGAATCTACAAGTATGTTTTGGAACCACAGCAGGATGAAACTAGAATGCCATAACAGAAAGAAATATTTTTTTTGGAGAGGAGGGAATCATACAATGAACCAGGTTACACTGTTTGTGTTTGCTGGGTGCAGTCCCTCTATTAATAGTGTCCTGCTGCCAGGAGGTGTGTCACACACCATGGCCCCCCAACTCCCCCGCCTTTCCTCTCTTCCCTCCCCCCTTCCTCCTCCCCCTACCATGTAACATCAATTGTCCTTATATAAGAATTGAGTACATTGGATTCTTGCTTCTCAATTGTTGTAATGCTTTACTAAGAAGAATGTATTTCAACAGCATCCAAATTAATACAAAAGATCTAAAGTCACCATCCTTTCCTGGGTTAGTGGGCATTTAGGCTGCTTTCACAATTTAGTAATTGTAAATTGAACTGCAATAAATAGTCTAGTGCAAATGTCCTCATGATAAAATGGTGTTTTTTCTTCTGGGTAATGAGATTGCCGGATCAAATGGGAGGTCTAGTTTGAGTTCTTTGAGGGTTCTCCATACTTCCTTCCAAATAGGTTGTATTAGTTTGCAGTCCCACCAGCAGGGTAAAAGTGTTCCCTTCTCTCCACAACCACACCAGCATCTACAGCTGTGAATCTTTGTGATATGGGCCATTCTCACTGGGGTTATGTGATATCTCTGTGTTGTTTTTGATTTGCATTTCTCTAATAATTAAGGACATTGAGCATTTTTCACATGCTTGTTCGTCATTCATCTGTCTTCTTTAGAAAAGGTTCTATTCATCTCACTTGCCTATTGATATAAGGGATTGTTGGCTTTTTGGTTTTGTTTAATATGAATTCTCTGTAGATGCTAGTTATGAAGCTTTTGTCTGATTCATAATATGCAAATATCTTTTCCCATTTTGATGGTTGTCTATTTGTTTTGGTTGTTGTCTCCTTTGCTTACAGAAAGCTTACTATTCAGTTTAATTAAGTCCCATCTGTTTATTTTTATTGTTGCTGCTGTTGCCACTGGAGTCTTCTTCATAAAGTCGTTCCTTAGGCCAATATTTTCAAGTGTTTCCCCCTACACTTTCTTTGAGGATTTTTGTTGATTCATGCCTTAGATTTAGATCTTTTATCCATCTTGAATCAATTTTTGTGAGTAGAGAAAGGTGCATGTCCAGTTTCAGACTTTTACACGTGGTTATCCAGTTCTTCCAGTACCATTTGTTGAATAGAGATTCTTTCCCCCAGTGAATGTTCTTGTTTGGTTTATCAAAGATCAGGTGGCTGTAAGATTTTAGTTTCATCTCATGGTTTTCTATTTGATTCCAGATCAAATTTTTGTACTAATACCATGTCTCTATTTTTGTACCAATACCATGCTGTTTTGTTGACTATGGCCTTTGTACAGTCTAAAGTCTGCTAGGCTGATGCCTGTGGCTTTGTTTTTATTACTAAGAATTGCCTTAGCTATACAGGTTTTTTCTGGTTCCATACAAAATGAAGAATTATTTTTTTCCAAATCTTGAAAGTATGTTGCTTTTATTTTAATGAGGATTGTATTGGATCTGCAGATTGCTTTGGGAAGTGTAGACATTTTAACAATATTGAGACTTCTCAGCCATGAGCATGGTATGCTCTCTCATTTTTTAATATCTTCTACTATTTCTTTTCTTAGGGTTTTGTGTTTTCTTTATAGAGGTCCTTTACCTCTTTTGTCAGGTATATTCCTAGGTATTTCATTTTCTTTGAAGCTACTGAGAAGGGAATTGTGTCCTTGATTAGCATCCCATCTTGGCTGTTATTGGCATATACAAAGGCTACTGCTTTGTGGACATCGATTATATCCCAAGACATTACTGTATTTTTTGATCACTTTCAGGAGTCTTGTGGTTGAGTCTTTGGGGTTGTCTAAGTACAAGATCATATCATTGGCAAAGAGGGAGAGTTTGACTTCTTCTACCCCCATTTGGATGTCCTTGATTACCTTCTCTTGCCTGGTTGTACTGGCTAGAACGTCCAGCACTATGTTGAATAGTAGTGGTGATAGAGGACAACCTTGTATTGTTCCAGATCTGCGTGGAAAAGTTTTCAGTTTACTCCATTCAGTACAATATTAGCTGTGGGTTTGTCATAGATGGCCTTGATCAGTTTAAGAAATGTTCCACCTATGCCTATATTCTTCAGAGTTCTAATTCGAAAAGGATGTTTAATTGTATTGAATGCTTTTTCTGAATCTATTGAAAGGATCATATGGTCTTTGTTTTTGCTTTTGTTGATATGGTGGATTATATTTTGTTGATATGGTAGATTATATTTATAATTATTATATATGTTAGACCAACCTTGCATCCCTGGGATGAAACCTACTTCATCATGACATATGACTTTTTAAATGATAAACTGTAATCTATTGGCTAGGATTTTGTTGAGAATTTTTGTCTATATTCATTAGTGAAATTGATCTGTTGTCCTTTTTAGTTGGATCTTTTTCTGGTTTTGGTATCAGGGTGATGTTTGCTTCATAGAACATGTTGGAGAAGATTCCTTCTTTCTCAGGTTTTTGAAATAGTTTCTATAGTATGGGTATAAGCTCTTCTTTGAAGGTTTGATAGAATTCTGTTGTGAAGCCATTTGGACCAGGGCATTTTTTTGTTGGGAGATTTTTTCATTGTTTTTTTATTTCAGTGCTTGAAATTGGTCTGTTCATGCTCTCATTATTAAGTGTCTACCCAGAAGAATATAAATCATTTTACCACAAAAATATTTGCACTAGAATGTTTATTACAGCTCAATTCATAATTGCCAAGTCGTAGAAGCAGCCTAAGTTCCCATCAACCCTTGAATGGATCAACAAACTGTGGTATATGTATACCATGGAATATTATTCAGCCACTAAAAAAAATGGAGACTGCACATCTTTTACATTTACCTGGATGGAGTTGAAATACATTCTTCTTTGTAAAGTATTGCAAGAACAGAAAGATGAATAGTTAATGTAGTCTATACTAATATGAAATCAATATATAAACAATTACATGTTCCTAAGAACAATAAAACACTATTATAGTCCAGCTTGGGGGCAGATGTGGAGAGGAGGGGGTCATGAGTTGGGATCTAACCTAATGTGCACACTGTGAGGGTATGTAACACACCCCTAGGTGAGGGGTTCTTCTAAAAATGGAACTTTAGCTTGGAAGTAAGAACAATGTAACCTAAGTATTGTACCCTCATTTTAACTTGACAAGTTAAAAAAAAGGACTACAAAGAAAAAAAAAAAGGAAAGAAATTGATCTGTTCAAGAGATCTATTTCTTCTTGATTAAGTCTAGGAAGAGGGTATGATTTCAAGTATTGATCCATTTTCCCACGTTGTCAATTGTCTGGTCATAGAGGTTTTTGTAGTATTCAGAGATAATCTCTTGTATCTATGTGGCATCTGTTGTTATTTCCCCTTTATCATTTCTTATTGAACTTAGTAGAGATTTTACATTTCTCTTTCTAGTAAGTCTGGACAAAGTTTTATCTATTTTATTTACTTTTTCAAAAACCATTTTTTTTTGGTTTCATAAATTTTCTGAATGATTTTTTTGTTTTCAATATCATTAATCTTTGATTTACTTTTAGCTATGTTTTTTCTTCTGCCGGATTTAGGCTTAGATTGTTCTTTTTCAATTTCATAAAATGTTTTTTGAGTATGCTGATGCATTCACTCTCTATTTTTTGAATGTAGGTATATAGTGCCTTAAATTTTCCTCTCAGAATAGCAGAAAGAAATTTGGGGAGTTTGTAAATACATAGAAATTAACCAGTACACTCCTAAATAACCAATGAGTCAAACCAGAAACCATGTGGAAAATTTTAAATTGTACACACAACATACTAAAATTTCTAGGATGCATTGAAAGTAGTTCTCAGAAGAAAACGAACAATTATATCTATATTTTTAAAAGAACAAACTAAAGGAAAACCAAGAAAAAAGAAAATAATGGGTATGTGAAAGAAAATTTTAAAAATATGAAATAGAAAAGAAACAGCAAAACTCAAGAATACCAGAAGTTCATTTGTTTTTCCTAAAGATCAACAGAACTGATAAATCTTGATTTAGAATGACTAAGATAAAAAAGAAAGAAGACTGAATTCCTAATTGTGTGGCCTATCAGCTAGACTGTGCATTCCCTAAGAGGACTACGGTCAGAGTTGTTTTGCCCAGGTGCCCTGTACTGCTTCTTCAGTATACATTTATGTCAGTGTCTGGAAAAACATAGGTGTTCATTAAATACTTGTTGAGTTACAGGAATGAATGGCTGAGCTCAGTGAAATGCAGTGACTTCCTTAAGTTAATGGTTCATGCGTTAGTAGCATTCAATCTTTAAATCATATCAGTTTATGATTTCCAAGCCAGGGCCTTGTGACTTTCATCACAAGATATCTGTTAGCCCTTCTGCATTTGAAGCTGATGTGCACTGGTTTTATTTTGTTTCCTTTTCCTCAAATTCTATATCATAAAACACCTTTCCATGCTGTCTGGACAATAGCCCTTAAAAAAAAAAAGTTTCAAGTTACTTGTTGTGCTTTTAAAATTTCCTGTCAGAAGATTAAGACAAATGTGAGTTGAGGACATAAAGTTCCAGAGCTGTATTTGCAGATTGGTAACAATGATTACTTTTTGGCAAGTACTGTTTTTCAATAACTTTTGCAGAATGTGTTGATTTCATAGCCAGTTGCCTATTCCTCCTTTTACCTTTCCTAATAGATATTCGGTCTATTCAGGCGGTCACCCTCTTCCACAAGGCCATGGTGGGAACAGTAGATTTCATCCTGTCACTCAGAAGGTAAATCCTAACTAGTCTAGCTAACCATGATGACAGACCAGTAAGGCATAATAGCTAATATTTGTTGAATACCAATTTTCAACTGCACATTATTTTGTTGTCCATGTATGGATTCATTAAATTTTTATAACTACTTTATGTGATAACTATAAATATTATCTCCATTTTAAAGTTAAGAAAATTGAAAAAGCAAAAAATAACTTGAGTTCAAGGTTGAAGGTGGTGGCTCATGCCTGTAATCCTAAGCATTCTGGGAGGCTGAGGTGGCTGGATTGCTTGAGCTCAAAAGTTTGAGACCAGCCTGAGCCTGATTGAGACCCCCATCCCTAAAACAACAGCTGTGTGTTGTGTGGATACCTATAGTCTCAGCTACTTGGGAGGCTGAGGCAAGAGGATCACTTGAGTCCAAGAGTTTGAGATTGTTGTGAGCTGTGATGTCACAGCACTCTACCGAGGGTGACAAAATGAGACTCTGTCTCAAAAAAAAAACAAAACTTGAACTCAGTTATTTTAGACTGGACATTTCTGGAAAAGAGCAATTGAATAGATTATTGTATGGAATGGACTTTCTTGAAGACATGCTGCATCTAGGCTAGAACACTGAGATTGCTAAAGTTTCTGGTTCTTACATGTAGAATTTGAAGGAAGAAATTGTACTTCTAGAATATGTTATCTGTAGTTATTTACCTCTTCTTTACTGGCTGTTATTGTGATTGCATGTGATTCTTGGAATAGGTTATAGCCATTTTGTGACTGTTAGTGCAAATAATACCAACTTATAAACAAGAATGGCAAGGTATAAATATGGATAATTCTTAGCTCCTTGAACTGCTGAAATCACCCTGTATGAATCTACAACTAGGTAATAATATTTTGACCAGATTGAGTCAAAGTATCTGGTATGTACAGCCACATACATCATAATTGACACATAGATTGTGATTCTTTATTGTTTTAGTCCACTGACAACGGTTTTCTGTTTTTTACAGCTGAAGGTATTCTTGTTGTGATTGGAATGCAAAGAAGAGTTCAATTATATTCAGGATGATGAGTGAAAAGGTTTTTTTTGTTTGTTTGTTTGTTTTTTGAGACAGAGTCTCACTATGTCACCTTCAGTGGAGTTCAGTGGCGTCACAGCTCACAGCAACCTCAACTCTTGGGCTTACGAGATTCTCTTGCCTCAGCCTCCCAAGTAGCTGGGATAACAGGCACCCACTACAACGCCTGGCTATTTTTTGTTGTGGTTGTCATTGTTGTTTAGTTGGCCTAGGCTGGGTTTGAACCTGCCAGCCGCGGTGTTTGTGGCTGGCGCCATAACCACTGTGGTACAGACACCGAGCCAGAGTGAAAAAGATATTAAAGATGGTATGGAACTAGCCAGAAGAGGAATCTCATTGTCTAAAGGTAACAGTTCAACCCTTGTTAAGAAAGACCATGTTTCTTTATGGTAGTATTATCTACCCCACCCCACAAACACACATACACATGGACCCACACTATTACTGATTAGGACTATACACTCTAGACCACTCCCCCAGTAATGTAGAGATCTATAATAGCAAGTAGAAGTAGTTGTATTGTGGAAGAGAATCACCAGTTGGAGAAATTACTAGCATAAAGATGAGTTTCCCAATGCTACGACTTTGCCTTCAAGCTGGCTGCAGAGTGTTTGATTATGAGTGATAAATTTCTAATAGGAGCCCTGCAATTTTTCTGACCAGAGAAACCAGAGAAGGTGTGTTCATTTGGGTCCTCTAAGAAGCACCCTCCAATAAAGGATTACAGAAGTAATACATTTCTTAGGGGAAATGCATGTAAGGAAATATAAAGCAGGATCCAGAAAAGAATGTCAGAGTCTTCATGTTATACAATGTGAGAGAAAGAAGGAAGGGAGAAAGGCTGAGAGTAAAAGTCTTAGCATGTAGTTCAGTTCTACAAAAGTTCATGAAGGGTGATAGGGAGTCATTCAACTAAAGTTGCCTGTCAGAAGAATTTCACATATCCTAGGAATAGGTCTCCCTTGGTACCTTCTCTGGCTGGGAGAAAACGGTGAAAAGATCAGCTTTTGTGTAAATGACAAAGTTCAGTGAGCAATAGCTGTGGTTATCAGGCCTTTGTAGGTAAAGATCTGATGGACAATTTTCACAACTGACAGACAAAGTAAGAAATGGTAGTGTGATGAATAATTTTAGGAGCCATAAAAGAGGGACATCAGTTTTGTCTATCCTATTGGTTCTGTTCCTCTGGAGATCCCTGACTAATGCAGTAGTTACCAGAGAAAGAGATAAGAATTCCGGGAAGAGGCTCAGCACCTGTAACTCAGTGGCTAGGGCCTGTCCCAGGCCTGCTAAACAACAATAACGACTACAAAAACAACAAAATAAAACAGCTGGGCATTGTGATGGGCACCTGTAGTCCCAGCTACTTGGGAGGTTGAGGCAAGAGAAGCGCTTAAGCCCAAGAGTTTGAGGTTGCTGTGAGCTGTGACACCACAGCACTCTATCCAGAGCGAAAGCTTGAGACTTTGTCTAAAAAACAAACGAACAAAAAAAGAATTCTAGAAAGAGAGATAGAGAATGGATTTGAATATTATAAAATACTCAAGCTAACTCTCCCATAAAACACATATGTGAGGGACAGAGGGCAGACTCACAGCAGTGCAACAAAGGATAAAAAATAAATTGAAATGAGATTTGTTTCATTACATTGGTCAGGTCATTAGACAATCAGAACCAATGCAAGTTGGGGACCCAGAAAAGCTGGTAGAATAATTCAATCCAATCGGGAGTTCTGAGAACCAAAGGAGTCAGTCTAGGTCTGAAGACCTAAGAACCAGGAGAGCTAAGGGCAGAGATTAACACTCCAGTTCAAGCCATCAGGCAAGAAGATATAAATTCTGACTCTCTTTGCCTTTTTGTTCTCTTCAGGCCCTCAACAGATCAGACAATGCCCAGACACATTGCAGAGAGCAGTTTACTGTGCCTACTGATTGAAATGCTAATTTCATCTGGAAACACCCTCACAGACATACTCAGCCAAATACTGGGGCACTCTGTGATACAGTCAAGTAGACACATAAAATTAATGTCACAACCAACATCCACAGAAGTTAAGAGAATACTATTTTGAGCATAATTGGTCTTTGGGGACTAAAACAAAAACAACAAAAATGATTCATGTGATGATGGATTTGTTTCATATTAACTACATCAGTATCAATATCCTTGTTGTGATATTGTACTATAGTTTTGTAAGATGCTGCCATTGGGAAAAATAGGTTAAAGTTTAAAGGGATCTTTTACAACTTCATATGAATTTACAATTATCTCTAAATGAAAAATAAATAGTTTGACTCTTATTTCCAAGTGTTATATATTTGTGTTTATTTTTATTTACTTAGCTTTTCTAAGTAAAGGATATGCTACATCAGGATATGTTTTTTAAAATGTAGAGATACTGGGCATCTAATCTCTTCCCTGATTTCACCGGAAAGAACTCATTGATTCGATGAAGTCCATCTTGATTCAGTGAAGTCCAATTCAATTCATACAAAATATTTTAATACATTTGAACTTCAAATTGGTTGGGCAGAAGAAAGGTAGAAGTCTCAGAGTATTTTCTACCTAGAGGTGTCTCTCTCAGGGGTTAAGTTAGGTGAAAAAAAATCTACAGCCCTCCTCAAATCCATTATGCCTCTGCCAAGCAAGACTCAGATTTAATTTGATACATTTTATAATGACTTGGTAGCCCAGGCCCTGGCCTACCTAAAATTTCTATGTCACATTTGCCATTTTCACACCAATGTCTTTTAAGGGTAGTCCCCAATAATGTTCTGTATGTGTGAAAAGCCTGGGATTAGTTTATGTAAAATACTAAGGGTACCTAAGCATTAGATTTCCTCTTTGGTATAGTTCTTCTTTCATGTATTTTACTTTCAAAAACAGTCAAATTTTTCAGAGTCCAAGTTCACATATAAATGAACACTGTATTTTATCTTCCCCATCTCAAGAAGAAGAAACATACTAGCTCACAGTTTCCAAAATCATTTTTTGTGTTTTAGGAGATGTTCTACCGAAAAGGAAAATTAGAAAGTTCAAACAGTTAGAGAGGAGAGAGGTTGGAAAGTGTTTAAAACTGGAAATTCCCCGCATGCTCACGGTTACCTTTATTGACTCTTTACGGTAACCACTTTGAAAACACATGCACCTGTGGTTTGAAAATTAATTTTACTAACTTTCATAACTTGTACGAGTTTAACAGAGGGTGAAGCATTCTCAATTGAAGTTTGAGTCACAAGGTGATGAAAAGCCATTCAGAAACCTAATTAATCTGTTGAAAGAAAACACAAATTAAAAAAATGATGAGCAGGATGTCTCCGGATGTTATCTTAGGTCGGAAGTTTGTGGTCCCTGTGAACGCGTAACACCGAGGCCCTCTGCTGCAGCTGCTTTCTGATACGGGCAGTGTATCCGGACTTCTCTGTACCACTTTGCACCTAGCTCACATTACCTCATCTTCATTTCCTGTCTGAGACCTTCCCCCGGATTCTCCATATAAGGTCACACAGGAAGGAGACTTCAATTGAATTTTGGTGCCCTGACGACTGACATGTTCCAAATTCATCCAGGTGCTAATATTCTAGATCTCCGTTTTCTCAGCTGAACTATGAAATTTGAATGAAATTCTCTGCCCTGTGGATATCACTTGATTTCATAACATTATTTATGAAATAAGACACAGAAAATATCTCTGAAAAAAAGTCAAAAGTTATAGAAGATATTATCATGTGTATGTTTTAAGGGGAGTTGAAAAGAGTTTATTTGCCCAAGTTTTGCTTATGTTTCTTTATGTGTTTCTTTGCTTCAGAGAATTAAATTCACCAGCACTGATGACACAAGAAGTTTTCTTCCATACCTGTATAAACCCTCTGACTCCAAAATTTTACTGACACTGCATCTTGACCATCTAAATTTTGTTTGCTTTGTTGTATTCCACATGTAGAGATACCTTCCTTTGGTTTAACAAATATTGATTAGTACCGTGGACATACAATTTGTGATGCTCCTGAGTAAAGTGGCGTGCTCTTAAGAATTACAGCAGGACAGCAGGTGACATCCAGGACAGTGCCAGGCAACCCTTATTCATTGTGAAGTCAAGCTGATTCCTTTCTCAGATCTAAAGGAAATTTCTTACACTTAAAACATGGAATTGTGGAAGAGGAGTGAAGATGAATAAAGAAAATATTAATATTGTAACAAAGTTCAAGCTCTCGCAGAGAACCTTGAACAGCACAGGGTGTGGATATCTAGGAGGCCCAGGGATAACTATGTTCTTGGTAATTTAGCTGCTTTTTAATGTTAGTGGTGACTGCTTTCTCCCATCAACTCAAAAGCTGATTTCAATAAAATACTTTGACTTCCCCATAAAGAAAACCAGGATAAAGGCAACAGATAAAGGTAACAGATTTCGATCAATATCATGTTTAAAGATATTTATTTTCTTAAAATAAGTTTTCTAAGTATCATTTTTCTGTGGCTAATGGCATAGGTAGCAAAAATATGTTGCACATATATATAAGATAGACTAACACCTATAAATGTGTATATAATATCTGTCTACCTCATTATGGTTGAAAAAGAAAAAATTCTTGAATACATAAGCAAGAGTCCTAGCCCCATGACCTGTGAGGAGGTTGTAGGAAACTGCAAACTTCCTCTGTCTGCTTGTTTCTCAGAGACACATTATGTTGAATCAGCAAGTACACTGGGACTTCTCAGTTATTATCTTTGAGTGCCTTTCATGAGCAACTTTCTCTTTTTGTGACTTGAATCAAACTCTCCCTCACATATCATGCCCAAAATATATTTTATTTTTATATAAAATTTATTTAAAATGTAAAAAATTAAATTTCTAAGTCATAATTTTTCATCAAAAAACTTTATAAATGGATGCTAATTTTTTTAGTTTACCAATAACAAAATCAAAGCTCCATCCATTTGCACAGGTTTCCCAAAATTACACAGTTGACAAATGCTTGCGTCAGTATTCACACACACGTTCTTTTGTGTATCAGCACCAAAGTGCTTACTCATACTTCTATGTTCTGTGTTCTATGATAGGTACTAGAGAATCATTGTTAAATATGGCAGGCTAGTGTCTGGTTTTAAAGACCTTACTTTTCATTATTTGTTTATTAATTTTTGAGACAGAATCCTGTTCTGTTGCCCAGACTAGAGTGCCATGGCCCAGCCTAGCTCACTGAAACCCCTAACTCCTAGGCTTAAACAATCTTCCTGCATCAGCCTCCTGGGTAGCTGGGATTACAGGTGCCCACCATCATATTCAGCTAATTTTCCTATTTTCAGTAGAGACAGGTTCTTGCTATTGCTTGGGCTTCTGTCAAACTCCTGACCTCAAACAATCCTCCCATCTCAGCTTTGTAGACTGCTAGGATTATAGGCACAAGTCTCCGCACCTAACCAACACCTTACATTTTAGTAGCAGGAAATAGACAATAATAATAATGATTTTAAAAGCTTATATAGATAAACTTTAAAATTCCAGATACTAACATATTCTCTAAACTAAAAGAAAGAGAGTGAGGTAATAGAGATAAATGGTGGATCACTTATGCAAATGGTCAGGGAAGGTTGGTTTGAGGACGTGCTATGCGAGGTTAAAAATATAAATGAGAATGAAGAAGGCCAGGTGGTGTGGCTCATGCCTGTAATTCTAGCACTTTGTGAGTCTGAGGTGGGTGGATTGCCTGAGCTCAGTAGTTGCAGACCAGCCTGAGCAAGAGGGTAATCTTGTCTCTACTAAAAATAGAAAAATTAACAGGGCATTGTGGTGGGCACCTACTGTGTCAGCTATTTGGAGGTTGAGACAGGAGGATTGTTTGAGCCCAAGAGTTTGAGATTGCTGTGGGCTCAGCTCACATCATGGCACTCCAGCCTGGGCAACAGAGAGAGACTGTCTCCAAATAAATAAATAAGAAGAAAGAGAGACATGTAAAAGCCGAGCACAAAAAGAACAGAAGCAAGAGCACACTCTATACAATGAAAATGAGTTTAGCTTCTTTAAGGAAGAATGAAGATCAATGCAGTTAGCCAGCAGGAAACATGAGGGGAAAAATGGAAGGTGTTTATCTGTGTTTAAAACCTGAATTTTTTTCATAAAGGTAACCTGACTAACAGTTCTGGAATATTCAAACTTCAAGTATAGTTAGGATCCAACTACAGAAATTGGAGTTTCACACTTCTTGGGAATCACTAGAGGGGAGTAAATGATAAAACGGGACCATTATTTCCGTGTGAGTCCAATCAACTGGCAAAAAAATCCTTCTTTGCATGTGGAAAAGACACATGGCAAAGGTCATCAGTGTCTGTAAGCGTATTTTCTTTCTGTCTCTTTAAACTCCACAGACTTGGACTCAAATAATATTATGACTTATAACAGTGATATTATCTCATGCATTCTTCATGAGAATTGTGTATAATTTGTGGCACAGTATGGCTATTATCCCAGACTTCCCAGTTCTAGCAGGGTGAATAAGCTTTTAAATTATCTAAGTTGTTTTAAAACAAAGAAATTAGCAAAAGCACTTGCAATAGCTTCTGCTATTCCTCTGAGTATCAACCTTAACTGCTTTTTAGTCATTCATCAGCCGCAGTCAAGTGTATACTTGCTATCCAGTGGCTGACTGTAGTCGTATATTTCTCAAGCATATAATCCTAAAAATCATCATGAATATCACCTTATATTTTGGAACTTTAAAATTTTATACATATTTTTTATTACGTATTCACTCATTCAACAAGAATGCATTAGATACTCACTAGGTCCCTGTTGCTATGGCAGATGTTAGAGACACAAAAGGGACAGGTCAAAGTCCTTGCCTCCTGGCAGCTAACAGTGTAATAAGGGAAGCAGATAATAAACATTGACACGATATCAGAGATTGATAGCCATATAATGACAGATAAAGGCATGCACAGACATAGGATGTGAAGTTCTATTTTACATATAATAGCAGGTAAAAATCTCTCTGAGTAGGTGGTAGTCGAACAAAGTGAATTCAGTTAAATGGAGAACTAGATGTGCAGGTAAATGGAGGAGAACCTTTTGGAGAAAATGTAAAGACCCTGTAGTGGGCACAGTGTGCTTGGCATTATTATAGAACAGCAAAGAGGTTACTGTCAGAGAGGGCAGAGACTAATAGGAATAACCGTAGGAGAAGTAGCCAGAGGCCATATTGTTGCATAGAGTCTTCCCAACCTGAAGAAGGTCTTTGAGTTTTATAGTACTTTTTTTTTTCTTCCATGTGCCCTAGGCATGAACCAGGCATGAGCACAGATCGAAAGCCAAGCTGGGATAAATAAGGGGTTTCTTCGTCCCTGGCTAATATAAGATGGGCACCACCAACCAGATGCCAGTCCACCCAGGTCTGGGACAGAGTTTTATAGTACTTTTGATAGGAAGCCTTGAGATTGAGGGAGGAAGAGTTGACCATCTTATCAGAATGATGTGACTTAATTATAAAACAAGCTGATATATGAAAAAAGTACCAAGAAAATTGAAAAATAGAGTGAAAGTGAAGAGAGCCTTTAGGAACAATATGTACCTCTTCATGTGTTATCTAAGAATTCATCTCATGATCCAATTAACTTCTGTAGATGACAATTTCCAACCACCTTAAGCATATCATCATCATCACCAAGGCTTTATTCTGAAAACAAAATGACTTTACTTTAAAGAAGTGATATTAGGCTCGGCGCCTGTGGCTCAAGCGGCTGGGATGCCAGCCACGTACACCTGAGCTGGTGGGTTTGAATTCAGCCCGGGCCCGCCAGACAACAATGACGGCTGCAACCAAGAAATGGTAGGGCGTTTTGGCGGGCACCTGTAGTCCCAGCTACTTGGGAGGTGGAAGCAGGAGACTCGCTTGAGCCCAGGAATTGGAGGTTGCTGTGTGCTGTGATGCCACGGCACTCTATCCAGGGTGACAGCTTGAGACTCTGTCAAAAAAAAAAAGAAGTGATATTAATGATAAAATGTTTGGCACCAAAATTATTAACCAGAGTGGCATTTTGATCCTCCCCTTAAATCACCGTACATAAACATTATGTATTTATTTTGTCTGGACCATAATAACTTATCTGGATGAGGTTGATACCATGGCAATATATTTTTTAGAGTAATCAGCTGCAAATGTCCAAAGCCTCAGGGGCATCTGAACAGCAGAACCTAGAGAATCACAGAACAATAGAAGATGTTACTGAGGCGAAATAAATGACAGAAAGTCTAAATGACAGAAAAATCAGATAAGAAAATCACCAGGAGATAAGTAAAACAGATGATTTAAAATAAACAATTTTAGAACAGAGCAAGGAAGTTCCAGACCACAAAGTTTCTATTTCCTGCATTAAAGCAATTACTTACTAGATGGTACCTTAAAAGAACTAGTCTCCAGGAAAGAAGTGAATAACATACTTCTAAAAGTCAATTCATAGCTTCATAAGCAAATTCCTTCCAAGCTGGAAAGAGATCCATGAGAATAGAGATCCTAAAATTCTTATTCAACAATAAATTCTCTGGCCCCAAACAGTGTCAGGCACATAGCTGATGGTCAATAAATTTATGAATAAATGAGTGAATGGGATTGCAGAAAAAATGTTACACACTCTCAAATTATTCCCATCTCAAAGATAGGAATCCTTAACTTTTAATTCTTTTTATTTAGATACTCTCTTAAACTATTTGTGTTTTTAAAAAGCTTTAGGACAGATGATTCTGGGGAAAACCCACTTGTCTCTTCATGCTGCACCTACAATGGTGAGAAGGGACATTTCAGACTGCAGGGAAAACCCATACATTGCCACAACACACCGTGTATTGTCTGGGCCAATGGAGCGTAAATTAAGAGAACTGGCAGAGTTGAGCAAGTAGGAGGTAAAAGGAAGGGGGTGGAGACACCATAACGGAATATAAATGCTGAGATGCCTCAGAGACCAGAGACTGAACAGGAGCTCCAGCAAAGACTTTCGCTATAGACTGACTTGACTTGAGAATCTTGCCTCAAGATTTTCCTAACCAGGGAATCTTGACAATTAAGATGAATTCTGAAAATGGTTTTGTAACAGAGAACAGCAGCTCTGTGCATCTGGAGAGAGGACAAAGCAGTAAGTTAGATCTGATTTCTTATATCTCTCTTTATGACACATAATGGTAGTTGGAGAAGATACACTGGTAATCTATCTCTGTATGATACATAATGATAGTTAAGGAAGAAAATGAGGCTTTGTATTTTAGACACGTTGGTTAGGTTAAGGAAAGAGGTAAAATACTTCTTCATCAATAAGAAAACAGGATACTTGATATGACAGGAAGCTGCAAAGGAAATTTCAGATTTTTAAAAATCTTTCTCTTTATTTCATTTTACATCATTTCAAGTTTTAGATTTAATTAGTCAACTTTCTGTCCTAGCCCAGTTGTTCTCTATCATTTTTCCATGTCTACCTGTACATACTCCAGAAAGTGTTACTTCTCTTTATGAAAAATTCCACATAAGCAATTTTGCATGAGGCCTTTCCTTGTCTTTTTTTGTCTGCTTTCTGCTTACCTCATCTTGTGTTCTCATGACAGCATCCTCTAGTACTACAAATGTGCAGGTTTCCAATCTTTGAGACAATAGCTTTATAAGCAACTTAGCATGGACAGTTCAGTGTTCAATGGTAATTTATTAGAAGAATGTCACAAAAAATTTCTTGAACTTACCATCTGCTTTAGTATCTTTATGGGACTCATTTTCTCCACTTCATCTTTCTATTTTACCTTTCCAATTTCTGGTTTCAAATTCTACGTGGGCCAAACATTTTTCTTCCTTTTCTTTGTTTTCTGCCAAAATATGATCATGTTATAAATTTTTCTCTCTTCTATTTGTTTATTTTCTCCACATATCTATTCTAATTTCCCATTCCCATGTTCCCTTTTGTTTTTCTAATACTGTGTTTCTGTAAAGCTTTCTTAATTTTTTTTCATTTGTCCTTCTTCCATTTTAGTTAGTGGGGTACCTTAAAGCACCGGCACTTCGGAATTAAAATTTAACCTGTAAGCAAGAACTACCAGTAATAAAGGGCTGTGTTAGAAATAGCAGAGCCAAAATGATCACTGAGGAAGAGATTTTTCTTTCTGTGTCTACTAGATTGGTTTACTTTAGAAAAATATCAGTTATCTCTGACAAATCTATTTTTTGTTTAAGAACATAAAATTAAGTGTGGATTAACAAATGCAAAGGAAGGGAGTGGAGACACCATAACGGGATATAAATGCTGAGATGCCTCGGAGACCAGAGACTGAACAGGAGCTCCAGCAAAGACTTTCGCTATAGACTGACTTGACTTGAGAATCTTGTCTCAAGATTTTCCTAACCAGGGAACCTGGTGAGCCATTTTATGGCCTAGTTAAGCTGCCAAAAAAAAAAAAAAGGCCAATAATAATAAAACTACTCAATAGAGAGCATAGTTGAAAAAAGAAGAACCTAAGCAGAAATGCTTAACTTTTCCTAAGACCATTCCAATCTTCTGTTAAATGTCCAATTCATTGGTATGAACGAGACAGACATCACCCCTGGGTGATTCAGTAGGTAGTAGATAGGTGGATTTATTTTCATTTTCTACATTAATTGACAGGACCTGTAATCAGAGTGACAGTGCACTGTTGGGGGAAATATTTTGTCACCTAGGTGATAAATCAAACTGTTAGTAACAGCCTTCACCAACAGGAATAAAGTAACATCTGATAGTCATCTCATAACTTACCCACTGAGTGAGAAGCGAGAGGGTAGGCAGCTTGGGGAGGCCCTGGAGTCCGTGAGTTATCTGGACATATTAGATGTTGCTGAGGAGCCATTGTTACACTGAGTCTAGGCAGAATGATTGACTCTCACATGGTGAGAAGTGAAACTAGACAGAGCTCTGAACTGGTTACCCTACCTACCAAAGGCTGCTTCCGGAGATAACTGTACAGGAGTGAGAAAAGGAGCATTTGCTCTGAGGCACTGAGAGAAATAGAACTAGAGAAGAGTGAAGTAAAGTCTTCTTTTACAAAATCTAAATGCAAATCCATGCTGGGATAAAGAACTCCCAGTTGAAGTAAAAGTTGATGTTGACAACAGTACAAGATATTACTATGAAAAGAGCCAACATGTCTTTGTGCAGTTGAACTTTATAGAAATGTCTGAAGGGAAAAAATGCACATATTTCAAGATATGTGTTACGTAGTCATTCTTTTATTTACAAAAATCATCCATACTTCCTGTGGGGCTGCATTTTGAGAATCCTAATACCTTATCCTGCAAAAATGAAATCTAAAACTGGAGTCACAAAATTCTCTTCTCTCTTTTCTCAATTATTTACTTCATTCTACGACAGATATTCTTCTATTTTTTTTGTAACTGGAAGTCATCATGGACATCATGTTTCTATTCTAAATCCTCCCACATAAATATTTCTTATTTGTCAAAAAGTCCTTTTCCTTTGTTTCACCATTATACAGAACGGTAAATGAAAAAAATCAACTTCTACTGGTATTTGATAATATTGTTGTGTTTCCTCCATTATTTCAACTGCTCTTGGAAAATTATTTTACTTTTTAATCTTTAACCATTTTAGTTTTAGATATTTTTATTTCTATTCAGTATTTTACTTGATTATATTATCCATATTTATCCCATTCACATTTCTCCTAAATTGCAGCTACAATGAGGTTAAGGGATTATGCCTAGGATGTTCTTTTTATGTGTCTTCTAGGGTAATAGGGTGTTTAGTAAATGCTCTTATTGTGATTAAATAAATAAAATAATAGAACTTTCACAACTAAGTGTATGTATATATGTGTGTATATATATGTATATATATATAGGTATATACAATGTACTAAGTGCTTATATTGGGAAGATATTTTATGATCTTAGTATTACGTTTGAATTGTTTCGCTTCTAGCCAAGAGGAAACTATCTGAATTCACTTAAAATTTCTGGAAAATTGACATAGAAATTTCATATAAAGAGATAGGGAAACACATTACTTTTTAAAATGTAAACACCTCAAAAGAACATATTATTAATACATTTTTCTATATGAATGTCCCTACCATACTTCTGTAGTTTGCCTGAATTCATCATGGACTTTCTTCCTCACAGGTAATGCCCCCAGTGTCAATTTTCAAACACACCATGAAGGGTCCCTTGGAGTTCCTGTCCCATGTGCTGTCATGAATGTGGTCTTCATCACCATTTTAATCATTGGTCTCATTGCCTTATCAGGTGGGTCTGTACTTCATAATTTTTTTTCAAAGCCTCCTAGCCTTAAGTATTCGTGCCCAACTAAAATGATTGTTGGCTTAGTCTAGTTAATCATAAATTCTATATCTTCAAGTTTCTCCATCTCTGCATTCAGATTAAAAACCTTGGAATTTACAATGCACGTTACCCTTTCTAGTTGAAAAGACAATTTTCAGGACTTTTTAAAATTTTTCTGTCACTTCCTCACGTTATGGTCAAAGGGGCACCCCCTTATCTTCAGATTCTATATGATAACAATTAGGCATAATGAAATATCAGATAAGGTGGGAACAGCTTTCTTCTGGCTCTTCTCCTTGTTGAGTCTCAACCTTCACCTTATCACCATCAAGCACAGCACAGCATGTCTGCGTCCATTTTTCATGCTATGGGTATTTGGTTTATTTTGTTGCTAAAACAAACTATTTTCCTGTTCACAGTGGGCCAGTACAATTGTCCAGGCCAATATGAGTTGCGAGACAGCCGTGTTTCTTTGTGCTCAGCTGACTGGGTTGGCTACCAGGGGAAATGCTACTTTTTTTCTGCTGAAACAGAGAGCTGGATCTCAGCCTCTATTGCTTGTACTAAACATAATGCTAATCTTGCTGTCATCGATTCTGAAAAGGATATGGTAAGATTCAAAAACAGTTTTATGAAATATTATTGTTTTATTTTATATAGCTCATGTGTGGTTTCCTTCTTTTTCTAAGTGAAAACACTCTGCCTGTCTCACGTGTAGGGAAGCTTTAGTGACAGAGAACCACATCAGTCTGAGATCAAAATGAGAGTTTGATTCCGTGTTCTTAATTTGATTTGATGACCTAGCTTCAAAGACCAGAAATACAAATGAGCTTGTCCTACATAGAACTGCAAAATACTCAGATGTGCTATCACGCCTCAGATTGCAGCTTTTGAGATATAAGAATTTTTTATAATATATACTTACCCAGAAGGTTGTTTAACATACCAACTCACTTGTGCTTACTTTAAGATCTTCCTAAAGCGATATGCTGGTGGAAATGAACACTGGATTGGACTGACAAAGGAAGATGACCAGATATGGAGATGGTCAAATGGCAGAGAATTTAGCAACTGGTAAGTCTCCAGAAGTCTCTGTTTCCTCCACCAAAAAACAATTTTCCTTTCAAAGCACTGTTAGGTATGAGCAGAGTTCTAACAATCTGTTTGAAAGCTTATATGCTTTGGAATTCTTTAAAGACAGGCTTTTAAATTAGCTTTTTTCTTTATCCACTTAGAAATCATACAGCAAATGCTTATAGTACTTTTTTCCCTCAGAACATTCTTGTGTGAATGATAGACTCAGTTTGGAAATATTTTAAGAATAGTTATGATAGTGCAATAAACCCAGCATTTCCAATGTCATATCTATGTCTTACTGATAAGATAGCTGTTGAAAAGAATTCCTTCCTAGTCTTTCTCAGTTACCATCTCCGGGAAAATAAGAAGCAATAATTTCAATGCCTAATTATGAGTTTCTATGGACCTGAGAGAAATATGCCCCAGAATGAAAGATACAGATTCTATTTTCCTTACCCATAGTTAAACTGTATTTTAAAGTGTAAAGAATTCTTATCCATCATCTACAGATTAGTCTGCAGTTATTTGATTGTCAAACTTGCCTTTTACTTCCTACTAAGAAAATGAAAACGGAGGTCACCACTACCACAAAGTTCATTCTCATGTAAGTGAATGAAAATGATGAACTGAAAATAATTCCAAGTTTCTTTCTTGTTCGGCAGGTTCAACTTTGCAGGATCTGAGAACTGTGCTTTTCTGAACAGCACTGAGGTCAGCAGCAGAGAATGTGGAAAGAATTTACACTGGATATGTAGCAAGCCCTCCCAATAATGAGGAAATGTACTTAGTTATAGACTATTAGGGCATGGAACTAAAGGAAATCTGTATCAGTGGATGATGCTCCATGGTCAGAGGTTTTACACACAGACTTTGTGGTAAAGATTTGTTATTATCTTGGAAATCTTGCAAAGAGGACTGTGGAAAAAAGGGAGAGAAATTCCAGGAAAATTTGCACTGTGGACTCTTCCTGCCATGCGCTGAAAACATTGCAGATTGACCGATATTCATGCCCAAGAATTGAAGAACAACGATAAAAGCTTCCAGATGCACTTTATATGTATTTTTTAAATTTAGAAATAGTAAAATAATCAGATGTGGAGTTATTATTTATTGTTGAATGACTACCAACAATAAGCATCCTTCTAGCATTTGCACTATATGAAGGAGTTAGACTTTAGTGGTACTAAAAACTGCACTCAAACAAGGGCAATTGCTAACATAGATATCCAGTCCAAATGAATTTTTCAAACTCAGAGAGCATTTATAAGTGGACAAATGCTTATGAAACTAAACTTGTGTACTATTTTTCTCTTTTTGGAAAAATTTGCCAAGTTACTTTGTCATTTTTTTTCCTCCCAAAGAATGAGATGATCATTTTTCTTTTTTTTTACATGCTGAAATGTAGACTGGTCTTTTTCAATGGTACATATTTCTTTGCCTTTAAAACCTTCTATACAGTGTCTTATAGAGAAAAAACAAAAGCAAAGAATGTGAAGGATATTTGTAAAACAGACAAAAAGTGCTCAAAAATGTGCAATATGTGATGTGACAAATCTCTATCGGAAAATATTCTGTATTGTTCAAACTTGGCATATTAGTCTTATCTGATTGTAAGTTTGGAACTTTCCTAGTCAACTCTAATATGTGCAATATGTCATTTGAAGTATTTTTATGTGCAATAATTGTGTCTGTTTGTATTTTTTACTTGGTACAATTATAAGCTGTTTTTATGTCTGTGAAAATAAAAATGGAATGAATACAATGGTTTCCACGAAGTGTTCATTCCTTAAGATACAGTAAAAATTATATGCCATATTAGAAAGCAGAAACAGAATACTATGACCTTTTTAAAAATAAGTCCTAACTATAGTAAAACCTTAGTTTCACAACATGGTTTATACATTCCAATATTGTGGCTATTCTAAAGGACAATATCCACTTTTCTGTATACAGCAGATACTCAGTAATAATTACTCATCACAGCCTATGCTTTGAAAGCATCTTGTGCAATTCCGAAGTGTTCTATACATTTTATTTATTTACATAAAATGATTCACTGAATAGAAATGATCTTCATGGAGCAGTTCAATCAGGGATAAACTTGATTACCTTTAAAATTGTCTTATAAATGTATCTTGCAATATTCTCTTTCTCTGGAAGCTGGAAATGTGTAACATATATGGTATTTTAAAATCATCATCAGCATGGTGTATAGGAAAGGAATTTGGATTTCAGTTCCACTTAGTGAAAAATAATATACATGTTTCCTAACCTCTGTAGTCCTTAGTTCTCACAGCTATAAAATGAAACAAATGGCCTCCTACCTGTAATATTCTACCATTGATAATAACAATCTACTCCCAACTCATGTCAGGAAACAATGCCTTGTGATTCATGTGCTGTACACACATGTATGCGGAAATTGGAGCTGTTGGACCATCAGTACCAGGTGGCCTGAGTTTCATCTCTGCCACTGACTGCCTGACTTACTATTATATTAGAATTAGTTCAAAATTTAGTTAAAATTAGTTAGAAATTAAAGGAAGTAGTATATGAAAACAAACTTAAAACAATATCTCAGTCATAGTAAACTTCAGAAATCTATTAAATGTTGATAATGATTATTATACCTGGAAACATGATGTCATCAATTTTCCAGTATTGATATGAAGCAGCATTTCTATCACTTCTACATAACATACCTTATTTATATTTATTTTTCAAATTTTTTTTTTATTTTTGAGACATAATCTAACTCTGTTGCCCCAGGCTAGAGTGCCAGGGTGTCAGCCTAGATCACAGCAACCTCAAACTCCTGCCTCTGCCTCCTAGTATCTGAGACTCCAGGTACCCATCACCACACCTGGCTTAATTTTTTCTATTTTTGGTAGAGATGGGATCTAGCTCTTGCTCAGGCTTTCTTCTTGAACTCCTGTGCTCAAAGGGCTGGGACTACTGGTATGAATTGCCATGCCTGGCCTGAATATAATTTTTAAAATATTATTTGAGGAGTGATTATTAAGCATCTATTACTGTGGTAGGCTAGACTTAAAATACTGAGAAAATTTGGCCTGGTGACTGGCCTTACCGAATTTATAGCCTATTTGTAAAACAAACAATAAACTAAATATTTAAAACACGGTGTGATGAAAGCCATAATAGTGTTATTGGAATTTCTTCCTCAGTAGGTATTTGATCTTGGGGATTTGAAGAATAAACTCATGGACCACACATCAGTGGTAAGACAGGATTTGTATTAGGCAGAAGGGAATACAGATGGAGTAAAAATCACTAGAGCTTCTGCCAAAAGGGTAGACCTAAGTTGGAAGTCTCTCACATGGGCCCTTTGTCTAGGGGTTTATATTACATTTTTGGCCACAACTTAGTAGGTGGGAAAACATCTTTTCAAAGTTAATGAGTGTATTCCGGCTCCACCCATGTAAACACGAAAGAGGTAAAGTCTCTATCTTTCTTTAAGGCTGCATAGTATTCCATGGTATACATGTACAATAATTTATTAATCCATTCATGGATTGATGGGCACTTGGGCTTCTTCCATGACTTAGCAATTATGAATTGGGCTGCAATAAACATTCTGGTACAGATTCTTCTCAGCAAAGTATCTCAAGAATGGAAGAAAAAGTATACAATGTATTCAGCCCTACTATGAAGCTAATTTATAGCTTTCATATGAAGGCCATAACACAATTATAGCACAAGAATAGGGGGAAAGTGGCAAGGGTGGGAAGAAGAGGGGAGGGGAGGGGGAGGTTGGGTAGAGAGAGGGTAAATGGTGGGATCACACTTACGGTGCATCTTAGAAGGGTACGGGTGAAACCTATTAAATGCAGAATACAAATGTTTTCATACAATAAAAGAGAAAATCCCATGAAGATTATGTCGAACAGTTGGATGAAAATATTTCAGATTGTATATGCAGCCAGCATATTGTACCCCATGATTGCACTTATGTACACAGCTATGATTTAATAAAAAAAAGAAAAGTTAATGAGTATGTTATCAAATGAACATCTTGCTAAAGCCCAGAGGGTGTGATCTGGAAAAGGCAGCCTGTTTGTGCCTGGAAAAGAGGGTCTGATTTCTGAGCTCACATGGGCCAAGAGAATGGGAGAATCTCTGTCCAGCCCTGAGTGGGGGAATCCTGTGTCAATAGGAACAATGTAAGTTACTATGGAAGCATACTGCAGGTATACTATGCTATTTGTTCCTGTATTCAAACTTTTAGCTAGCTTTCAAAATTTCAAATCTGTTGGCTCCATTCACCTTGGAGAATTCCATTAAAATGTGCTGAAAATAAATATCAGTTAAGTATGTTTTATTATTTTCCAACATAATTTCAATTTCTTCCTCTGGAAAAGGAATACTTCACATGCTTTTTTCAGATAATTACAGGGATTCTATATTATTTCAAAAATAATAAAATGCGATTGAAATGTTAGATAATATAGTCAGTATTCAACTATTCAAAAACTGTATAATGCTAATATAGAAATGACGTTTTAAAGATTGTTCTCTATTTTTAAAATTTTAATAAAATTTCCATACATAACATATACTATAACTGAAATTAAAATGCATTTATTACCTAGGGAAAATGTTGATAAATATATGACCAGAAAGATTGCTGGTGAGAGTGTAAATTGGTCTAGTTCAACCTTTGGAAAGTAGTTTGGCAATAGGTCAATGATTCATACCTTTCATCTGAGGCAGCAACTTTCAGAAAGGGAGGGAAGATTTTAAAGGAGTAATCTTGTGCATGTAAGACATAACCACAAATATATTTATTGAAGGGATTTTTTAGAAGTGAAAAAATAAGCAGAAACTTAAATGTCCAAAGTCAAAAATTTAGTTAAAATATTAAATATGATTCTCCTGCATGATGAAATGCTATGCTAATGTTAAAAATAATGAGGAACATTTATGCATATGAGAAAAATTCAAAATGCTGCCAGTTGAAAACTGTATGATATGATTGTATCCTGTTTAATATTGAGTATATAAATTATTTTTTGTATTTATATGTACTGAAAGAAAGAACAGCTACTAAAACAAACACTACAGTTTTCCCTGAGTAGTAGGAATGTAAGCAAAATTTGTTTTCTTCTCTGTTTCTCTGTAATTTCAAAATTTTCTATAATGATTATTTCAATTTTAAGAAAAACCATTTGCTTTCAAAAACACAAATATAGAATTTCTAAAGGTAATATTTTATTATTTAAAGTACATAGTGAAAGTACATTTCACAATATTTTACAAATTTAAAAAATGGGTTTGCTTCAAGAGCTATGTTAGTCTTGATACACACACAGGCTGCAGTGCCATCTAGTGGCCCAATAAAACCACTTAATTTTTGTTTCAAGTACCTCATGGTCAATGGACATAAAAAATAATTTCTTGGTGGCTATAGCTAATAATGTATTATGTTTTAACATTACTAAGCGATAAAATTGAAAATATTTTCACTACAAAAAACAGAAACCTTTTGTTGATATGGATGTTAATTACCTTGATTTAATCATTCAATATTATATACATATAACTTCATATTTCATAAATATATACAATTAAAATTTTTCAATTTACAATTAATTTTTAAAAATATTTCCCAGCTATTTTTTTCAGTCAGGAGGCCTGCATGTGTGTGGATTATAATTCTTAATTTCCTCAGTTCCTCATTCTCAGGTTCATGCATGGAACATGAGGCAGTCACCGTTCTCTCAACATTTTTTTTTATTTTAACAGTTTTTAATGAAAGTTATATATAAGATTATTTTATTCCTGCATCTTCTCAATTGTTACTTCCTTGTACTTGCCCTTTTCCTTCCCTACTTGAGAGATTTGGCTTTCTGTTCAAGGATCTTTGTCCGTCTTTTTCCGGTTTAAGCTTAGTAATAACCACAGTGCTGGGGTGAACGTCCACATGGACAGTTGTGCCATTAGCCTTTTCCCACTGTACCTGTTCAATGTAGATGACGTATTTCTTCCTGTAAACCTAACTGCTTTACCAATCTGCTGACCTTTATGGTGCCCCCAGACAACCTGTACTTCATCATCCTTTCGGATGAGCATGGATCGAACATAGCACTTGTGTCTCAGCTCTTTGGAAAGAGGAGAAGTCATAAACTTCCTGCAAATGTGGGAAGGTGCTTTGAAATGTCTTTTGAGGTTCTTACTTGGGTCAGAAGTCACAAAGGGATTGAACTTCGTTTTGGCCACTGCCTCTTTGGTGATGCTGCCATATAATTTAGAGTTTATATTTATATTTGTAAATACAGTCTTACCAAGTGAAGGCCAAATGATATCATGTGATAATGAACAATGAAGAGTCCAAAATAATTTGAATAGATCTAAGTCTTTAGAACGCCCAGCATTTTGCTATCTAAACTCAAAAGAACCTTGTAGCAATGAAAACTACATTCTCATTGTGTCCATGGACCTAGTTTTGAACCTACCACTTTATGAAAGCTTATTTACTATGAATGTAGCAGTAAATGAACAGTGAAGGACGATTCTGTTTCTAGTTCTAACTATGCAATTAGATACTTGTCGAGGACAGATTCCTAGGATGCAGCAATGCTAACTTTACTTCTGAGCGAACAAGACAGTTCTACAGAGTTATCAAGTGGCATTTTATCAAAAACAGCATTTCAGGAATGCTCAAAGGCAAAGTTTTAATTAACTATGGGGTCTGATTTTTTTTTTTTTTTTTTTTTTTGCAACAGAGTCTCAAGCTGTCACTCTTGGCATCATAGCTCACAGCAACTTCAGACTCCTAGGCTTAAGCAATTGTCTTGCCTCAGCCTCCCAAGTAGCTGGGACTACAGGCACCTGCCACAACGCCCATCTATTTTTGGGTTGCAGTTGTCATTCTTGTTTTAGCTGGCCCAGGCCAAGTTGCAACCCGCCAGCTTCAGTTTATGTGGCAGGCACACTACCCACTGAGCTATGGGCACCACTTGAGGTCTGATTATTTTGAACTAGCAAAAAAGACCAGGCTAGCAGGTATCCTCTGCAACAGCATTAAACCCAAAGTCCAAAGATAGTGAATACAGAACGGAACCTGAGACCAAATCTTCCTACTGTTAAACGCCACATGACTGATTAGCTTCAGGACAACAGCATCATCTGCTGTACTAAATTAACATTGCTTACCTCAGCAATACTGATTTTCCAGTTGTGTTTGAGTTTCATTAATACGCTAGCTTTGTTTTTTTTTTTTTTTTGGCCGGGGCTGGGTTTGAACCTGCCACCTCCGGCATATGGGGCCGGCGCCCTACTCACTGAGCCACAGGCGCCGCCCGCTGGCTTTGTTTTTATGATAATATGTATAATAGCTTGCACTTATCGAGTGCTTGCTTCATGCCAGGCTCTGCGCTAAGCTTTTCTCATGTGTTAGCTATTTAATCCTCACAGCAGCACTGTGAGATGCACACCGTTATCTGCATTTTACAAGTAAATTGAGGCACGGAGAGATTAAGTTGCTTGAAGTTAACACCTCCAAAGTGATAGGTCTAGGGTTTGAACTCAAGCAGGTCCTGTTCTGGAGTTTGTGTGCTTAACACAACACTGTACTGTTTTATTATATGTAGATATACACACACAGCTCTGTGAAATTATCTAAATACCATATGCAAAGTTCATAACTTTGCATTTTTACATATTTAAGTAGTTACATTAAAAAAACATATTATCCAGTATTTAACTTGTGGGAATTTCTCTTATGATTAAAAAAAAGGTCTATACACTATTCAAGTGAAAGAATTTGGTAGTTACTCAAAGTAACTGAGACGCATTCTAAATCCCAGGAGTGATAAGTAGGAGGAAGGGGCTCTGATACTCGGTGTAACTCTGCAAGCCCCCTGATCCCTGCTCACACCACAGCAGCTCCCCCTCACTAGAGAAGTCCTTCTGTGTAAGGACTGACACCCCTGAACTCATTTCTATTTGCCAAGGTCTGAACATTCCTAGTGCCTAGATTTCCTGTGACACATCCTGCTGTTAGGTCAGCTCTCTTGATAGGAATGGAAGGCGGGGACCACAGCTGACATGGGCATCTTTGAACCCAATCTATTGATCATCCCACCCCACCCTAACCCCCAGCCCCTGCCTGCTGCAGGGCAGATGAGTCCCACACACACAGCTGACAACTAACTATGGGGTCTTGATCAGGAACAGCCTCTTCCTCCTCATTCTCTCCTTCCTCCCTGCCACACTCATGTTGCTGGGGTCCAGACACTTCTCCTCTGGTTCAGCCAGCCTCAATGGCCTATGTGATCACACTGCCAGCTGTCTGAGACCAACTCCAGTTCACCAGGCCAGTATCACAAAAGCAAATTACCACTATTATGGCTGCATTTCAAGGGAGTCAGTAAGACACAAACAGTAAATGCCTCTGTTCTACAAGATGACCCATGAATTGTAGCCCTCCTTCTTTATAGTAGCAGAAGATATAATGCATAATTACAAGTTAATGGAACTGTTTTTTGCTATGACTTGGGAATTACAAAATTATAGAGCTGAAAGGATCCTCAGAGTGAGATCATTTGGTTTCAAGTTTCATCACTTGTTTACAAATGCAAGCACATTTACCGGTAGCCATTGTTTCAATACTAAAAATTAGACCTCATATCTTAGTGGTCTTGGGTAGAGTACTGTCCACTGTCCAGAATCCAAATTCTTGAACAATGAGAGGTAATTATAGTAGCAGCCAAGTGGCTTCCAGGTCCCTGAGTCACAGCTATGGCATTGCATCCTTAAAGTTGGTGCCTGTGATGATCTGTTGATGGTCCCCCTTCCTGAGGGTGGTGGGAGAGGCAGCACCCCAGCTAGACAGTTGGAAGTGTGCTCCAGGGCCTGCTCCTCAGCCTGGAACCTGCTTCTCTAGCCTTTTATGTTCCTACTTCCTTGTCCCCATTCCTTTTCTGCTTAAAATACAAAGAGTGGTTCCTATTGAAGAGCTCTGGCTGATACATTGGTATAGAACATGTAATGACAACCCTGTGAAGAATAGACTATTGGTCCCCTTTTTACAGTCTGAGGCATGATGAGGTTAATAAGGTTGCCCCAGGTCCCAGGTCCTACTCAGCAAGTGTCAGGGTTGGGTTTTATTTTTATTTTATTATTATTTTTTTTTTTTTTGCAGTTTTTGGCCGGGGCCAGCTTTGAACCCACCACCTCAAGTATATGGGGTTGGCACCCTACTGTTTGAGCCACAGGTGCTGCCCAGGGCTGGGTTTCTGACTCAAGCCAGCTCCATAGGCCACACTCCAAAACCTGCGCTGCCCCTGCCTTTGTCTGTGTGGGCTGCTTCCCATAGTCTAAGTGACTTAAGTAAATAACTTTAATCATTTCATTTTTTGTGATTCTTTTTTCACTAGAAAAGGAATAAATGGGGCTGGGCACTGTGGCTCATCACGCCTGTAATCCTAGCACTCTGAGAGGCTGAGGCAGGTGGATTGCCTGAGCAAACAGATTCAAGATCAACCTGAGCAAGAACCAGACTAAGTCTCTAAAAATAGTGGGCGCCTGTAGTCCCAGCTACTTGGGAGGCTGAGGCAACAGAATCGCTAGAGCCCAAGAGTTTGAGGTTGCTGTGAGCTGTGATGCCATAGCACTTTACCAAGGGCGACAAAGTGAGACTCTGTCCCTCCACCCAAAAAAGAAAAGGAATAAATGCACATGGTAAAAAAAAAAAGTTCAAGCACTGAGTAAATTGAGATCCCCAAACCTCTGCCCTCATCAACAAGTAAACACTAGGCTCAGCACCTGTAGCACAGTGGTTACAGTGCCAGCCAACCCAAGGCTGGTGGGTTTGAACCCAGCCAGGGCCTGCTAAAACTACAATGACAACCGCAACAAAAAATAGCCGGGTGTTGCGGGCGCCTGTAGTCCCAGCTACTTGGGAGGCTGAGGCAAGAGAATCACTTATGCCCAAGAGTTTGAGGTTGCTGTGAGCTATGATGCCACGGCACTCTACCCAGGGCAACATAGTGAGACTCTGTCTCTTAAAAAAAAATAAAGAAGAAGAAGTAAACACTAATATAGGCAGTTCCCAGGTTACAAATGTGATGGGTTTGTAGGTCGTTCTTAAGTTGAATGTGTATGTAAATTGGATCAGGTACATTTATCTATTACCTGTAATAGCTTCCCTTCCTAAGTGCAGGTTGTATGTAAGTTGGGTGTCTATAACTCAGGGACTGCCTATAGTGTATTCTCTCCTTCTAGAATTTTTCTTTGTATCTACAGAGGATGCCCAAAGGATGCCCACATTTTAAGAAATGATAATATTGTATTAAAATTTTAATACTCAAGTCACATCTGACTTCTGTGATTACAAGAGGTACCAGATACAGCATGCAAGATAACAAACATTATCAGTACATATTGAATATTACAATTTTAATATAGTTTTTTCCTTTCTTAATATGTGTACATTTTGGCGCCCTCTGTATATGCATATTTACATGTGCGTGTCCCTTGTTATTGTTTACACAAATGAGAACACATGCTGTATTGCTCTTATCTTTTGTACTTGACCTCAGCTCTCAGATCGATTCACCTTTGCACATATAATCTACTTCATTATTTTTTGAAGAGCTCCATAGTTTTCTACTACATGAAAATGCTATAATTTATTTAACCATTTCCCTATTAAAAGACATTTTCACAGTTTCTAGGAGTTTTTTATATTACAAATAAAGTAACCACATTTCACATTTTTTGATAAATTCAGGGCAATCAAAAGTCTTGAATTTCCTGAATTTCCTAAATTAATGTATTAAATAATAAATTATTTTCAATAAAGTAATTCATATAGATTCCAAAAAGGCATTTGACAAAAGTTAATCTTTTATTCCAAATTAAAAAAAAAAATTCAATAAAGGCTAGGCATAGTGCTCACACCTGGAATCCTAGCACTCTAGGCAGCCGAGGCAGGAGGATTACTTGAGCTCAGGAGTTTGAGATCAGCCTGAGCAAGAGTGAGACCCCCGTCTCTACTAAAAATAGAAAAAATAGCCAGTCATCATGGTGGGCATCTGTAGTCCCAGCTACTGGGGGGAGGCTGAGGCAGGAGGATCACTTGGCAGGAGTTTGAGGTTGCTGTGAGCGAGGCTGATGCTATGGCACTCTATGTAGGCTGGGGGAGCAAAGTCACACGTTCTTGTTTCTTTTCATCCTCCTGTCTGGAAAAAAAAATCAATAAAGAAAATCATTTTTTTTAATTTTTATGCTTAGTAGGGAAACAATGGAATTATTATTACAGGCAGAAAAGGACGAGAACATCCACTCTCACCATTATTAGTTAACATTGGTCTAGAATTACCAGCCAATGCAAAAGAAAGAAACAGAGGTATGAAAATTGGAAATCATGAGGTTAAATTATCCTGATCTGCAGATGATGTATCATATAACTTGAAAACACACAAACAAAATCAACAGAAAAGCTTTTAGAAACAATAACAGTGTACAGTAAAATGGTTCTTGTATACTATTGGTCAACTGATGCAGCCCCTCCAGGCAATTTGGACTATTTATCAAAATGCATTGAGCCAATAACCTCAGTTCCGAAAATGTATCCTTCATATACTTCCCAATGGGTTCAGAGACATAGACGTAGGTCTGTGTATGAAAACATGAAGCCATTCATTAGAGCGTTTTTTATAATAGCAAACAGGCTGAAAAAAAATCTGGCTTTTTAAAGGGATACCTATGTATGTACAAGCTAGTATGTGATATACATATAAAACATTTTTCAAAGAATAGCCAAGAATGGGCGGTGCCTGTGGCTCACTGGGTAGGGCACCCACCACATACACTGAGGCTGGCGGGTTCAAACCTGGCCGGGCCAGCTAAAACAACAATGACAACTGCAACAACAACAACAACAAAAGAATAGCTGGATGTTGTGGTGAGCACCTGTAGTCCCAGCCATTTGGGAGACTGGGACAAGAGAATCACTTAAGCCCAATGGTTTGAGGTTGAATGAGCTGTGATGCCATGGCACTCTACCTAGGGCGACAGCCTTAGACTCTGTCTCAAAAAAAAAAAAAAACAAAAAACAGAATAGCCAAGAAAGTGTTATGAGTGAGTATTTCTAAGTAACAAAACCTAGGAAGGATGAGAAAGAACTTTATTTTTCAACATAAACCTTTTATACTCTAGGAATGTGCCCCAACATGCATACCTTAAAATGTGATTTACTTTTTGTACCACAGGGTAAAGCTTTTCAGATAGATAAATTTATTTTCATAAAATCATTTAACAAACCAGGAGATTAATTTTTAGTTCAAAATAGATGGATGAGGCTGGGCTTGGTTGCTCATACCCATAATCCTAGCATACTGGGAGGCCAGGGCAGGAGGATTGCTTGAGCTCAGGAATTCAAAACCAGCCTGAACAAGAGTGAAACCCCCTCTCTACTAAAACTAGAAAAATTAGCCAGGGGTCATAGTACATGCCTGTAGTTCCAGCTACTTGGGAGGCTGAGGCAGGAGGATCACTTGAGCCCAGGAGTCTGAGGTTGCTGCAAGCTCTGATGCCACTGTACTCTACCTAGGGTGACAGAGTGGGACTCTGTGAAAGAAAGAAAAGGAAAGAGAAGGGAAGGTAAAGGGGAAAGAAGGAAAGAAAGAAAGAAAGAAAAGGAAGGAAGGAAAGAAAGAAAGAAAAAAGATGGATGTCCTTTGTCCCTGAGTAACTCTTCACTGATATTAAGTGGAAGAAAACTATACCTGAGGTTGTTGGTTTGGTTTTTTGTTTTGTTTTTGGTTTTTTTTGGAGACAGAATCTCACTTTGTCTCCCTCGGTAAAGTGCCATATCATCATAGCTCACAGCAACCTCAAACTCTTGGGCTCTAGCAATTCTTCTCTTGCCTCAGCTTCCGGAGTTGCTGGGACTATAGGCACTCGCCACAATGTCCAGCTATTTTTAGAGACGAGGTCTCACTCCTGCTCAGGCTTGTCATGAACTGTGAGCTCAAGCAATCCACCCGCCTTGGCCTCCCAAGTGTTTGGATTACAGGCGTGGGCCACCACACCTGGCACCTAAGGGGTTTTTGTGTGTGTGTGTGCTTTTGTTGTCATTATTGTGGCTGTGATGGCTTTGAAATGGTATAACTATTTCAAAGTTATTTCAAAGTCAGTGTTTTTCAAGTCCTACAGCCAGGTACAAATTCATATTACTGAGCAAGATGCTAGGCACATAACCCAAGACCAACCTTGATTTTCTGAAGGTCTTTGGGGACCCAGTCAAATAGAGCAAACCAACCGAAAGAGCTTGGGCCAGGTCAGGCCAGCAGGAGGGGGACAAAGAACCTTTGGTGGCTGCTCTGCCTACTCTAGCTGACTCCTCTCATCACTGTCAGTGACAACACAGTTCCACTTTAAACCTCCTTCCCACCTTGTGTGTCCTCCTCTGACGTCCACTTCTCACACAGGGAGGGGAGCTGCGGCAATTCTAGCGGGCAGAAGGATGAAAATAAATAAGAATATGTGGTTTGCAACAGAAATGTCTATGTCTAACAACAATAATATTTTACCTTAAAATTACCTGGGACTAAATAAACTATGCTGATCAGTTCCCAAACCTTAGTCTACCAACAGAGGCAAGGCTGTTGCACTTGAATCACTAGGCACATCTTTAAATAAAAGAATTCCCAGGTTGCACTCTATTTCACTGGCTCTGGGACAGAACCTGGTGTCTGTATTTTTTTTTTTTTTTTTTTTTTTTGTAGAGACAGAGTCTCACTCTATCGCCCTTGGTAGAGTCCTGTCGAGTCACAGCTCACAGCAACCTCCAGCTCTTGGGCTTAAGCGATTCTCTTGCCTCAGCCTCCCAGGTAGCTGGGACTACAGGTGCCCGCCACAGCACCCAGCTAATTTTTGATGCAGTTCGGCCGAGGCCGGGTTTGAACCCGCCACCCTTGGTATATGGGGCCGGCGCCCTACTCACTGAGCCACAGGCGCCACCCTGGTGTCTGTATTTTTAAGACATTCTCTGGGTAATTATGATGGGCAGCCAGGCTTGGCAAACACAGGCATAAATGATTAAGTTACACTCAAATTATCTTGACCCATATAACAGTCTAACAAATTGGATGTGACCCTTTGGGGGAAAAAATCCCAGAAAAAACTGCTATCATGAAGGAATTAAATTAATCCTCAAGGGTGAGTTAATTAATCCCAGTAAACACATTATAGTCACTGCATTAAGTAAAAATTTTGTCTGCCTAATCAATAATGAAATAAGCAGAAAGAGGACGCTTTAAAGCCTGCAGGTGATATTATAACTCAAACTCTAGCCTAGACCTGATAAATATTTTATAGATAATCAATTTTATTTCATTCTACTTAAGAAATGAATAAGGGCTTATGTTGCTGTTTGGCAACATCAGGTTTTTTTAATTGAATTGGAAGCTTATGGTGTTGGTAAAACTAATGTTAATTTCTCCCTGAAGGTGAATATTAGCAATCTCATAACTAAAAGAGACCAGGTCTTTTTCTCTCCTCAGGTAAGCCACTTCACCTGATTTGGTCTTTTGATTCTGGCTCTAAAATACAGTGCCGTGAGGCATCTTTTGCAAATTTTGCTAATTGGCCTGCAAAATGTACCCATTCTCTAGAAAGGGACAGATCTGTGGGGTTGTCGTCTTCCTCTTTCTCTTCCTCTTCCTTCTCTTCATTTTCCTCCTCCTCCCCTTCTCCTCTTCCCCCTTCTCCCCTTCTCCCCCTCCCCCTTCTCCCCGTCCCCCTACTCCCCCTCTTCCTCCTCCTTTTTCCCCCTCCTCCACCCTTCCTCCCCCTCTGCCTCCCCCCATCTCCCCTTTCACCGCCTTCTTTTTTTTTTTTTTAATTAATTAATTTATTTATTTATTTTTGAGACAGAGCCTTAAGCTGTCACCCTGGGTAGAGTGCCATGGCATCACAGCTCACAGTAACCTCCAATTCCTGAGCTCAAGCGAGTCTCCTGCTTCTGTCTCCCAAGTAGCTGGGACTATAGGCACCCACCACAACACCCAGCCATTTTTTGGTTGCAGCCACCATTGTTGTTTGGCGGGCCGGGCTGGATTCGAACCTGCGAGCTCAGGTGTACATGGCTGGCGCCTTAGCCCATTGAGCCACAGGCGCCGAGCCCACCTTCTTCTTTGAGGCAGAGTCTCACTTCATCACCCTCAGTAGACTGTCATGGCATTTTAGCTCACAGCAACCTTGAGCCTCTTTGGGCTTAAGTAGTCCTCTTGCCTTAGGCTCCTAAGTAGCAGAGACTGCAGGCACCCGCCACAACACCAGCTAATTTTTTAGAGATAGGGTTTCACTCTTGCTCAGCCTGGTCTCATTTCTGAGCTCAAGCAATCTGCCAGCCTCTGCCTCCCAGAGTGCTGGGATTATAGGTGTGAGCCACCACGCCTAGCCCTGTCTAACTTCTTGCTCAGAACTCAGAACCTTGCAAAACCTCATTACGGAATAAGTTCATGGCAGTGCCCATGGCTCAGTAGTTAGGGTGCCAGCCACATACACCCAGGCTGGTGGGTTCGAACCCAGCCTGGGCCAGCTAAACAACATTAACAACTACAACAAAAAACAGCCAGGCATTATAGTGGGTACCTATAGTCCCAATGACTTGGGAGGCTGAGGCAAGAGAATTGCTTAAGCCCAAGAGTTTGAGGTTGCTGTGAGCTGTGATGCCATGGCACTCTACCAAGGGCTACATAGTGAGACTCTGTCTCAAAAAAAAAAAAAAAAAAAGTCCAAAAAAAAGATGGAAAAGTAGGTTCTTTTCATTAATCAGCTTACAGGACCACAACAAAAAGTATCAGCAGACAGTAGGTGAATTTATGGTAAGCACCTACTGAAGGGGGTAGTATGAAAGTTTATCATGAGTTTGTTTTCCTGTCCTAAATTGGGTAAGATGTTTTGTAAAGGATAAAGTCATAACAACCAAGAAAGCCTTTGAGGTCTGACAAACTTATGGAGAGATTCTTTTAACACAAACAAGGAAACTAGTCTGAAAATTAGATGTTCTCAGTTCTCAAAAGTTGCAGGTCAGGTCCTTCCAACTTGATGTGAAAATGGATAGAGAAACTGGAGATGCCCAGAGAAACTAGTTGTTAGAGTTTAAGCCAACATAGTTCTTCTAAGAGAAATAATATCTTTAAAAGATCCTTTCATCCATTTCCCTGACTCACTTCACTGGGCAGGCCGGTATTAGACCCTTACATCTGGTGTCAAGACGGGAATGAGGGTTGGGGCCTCCCTTGGATTTGATGGGGATGCCATGGAAGGACTCTAAAGTTTGCATTGTATGAAAATTCTTGGACTTCTTGGGAGGAAAATCGAAGGGCCTAGGGATCAAAGATCAAGCTCCCGATCACAAGATTAAGACCCCTGAGAGCAATTCTTTTGGAGACAGTGTCCCCAGAAGAGAGAATACCAAGGTACAGAAAATTTGAAAGCTGTGTGCTTTATTACAAGACCAAAAGGGAGGTAAAGGTACTGCACAGGGATGTGTCCAGCTAATACCCTCAGCCCAGCCGCTCAGGGGCTGCTGACCCAACTGCTTTTGGGCAGCTGTGACCACATTCAGTGCAGACTGTCCGCTGCTGGCTGAGAGCACATTGCTTGAGAAGATATCCTGTTTGGGGGTGGGAAAGGAGTCCCTAAGCAACATGGTTGAAGAGCAGTGATGCAGTGCCTCTGATTGAGAGTGGAGCCACAGTGGGGAGCAGTGAAGTGGACAGCCACCAGCAGCCCAGCCACTGCAACAAGGAAGGAGTTGGGACTGAGGATTATAACCCCCAATTGGCATGTTTGTACATAAGAGAAGACACCAGCTCCCAGTGAAAACTGCTGAGATCATAGTTCAGTACTAACATCTTTTTTTTTTTTTTTAATTTATTGTTGGGCATTCACTGAGGGTACAAGAAACCAGGTTACATTGATTGCATTTATTAGGTAAAGACCCTCTTACAATCTTGCCCCTAAAAGGTGTGGCACACACCAAGACTCCCCCCCCTCCCTCCTTCCCTCTCTCTGCTCTTTCTTTCCCCACCCCCCTCCTTCTTTCTCACTCTGCTCTCCCCTTCCCCCACCCCACTATGTCATTAATTGTCATTAATTGTTCTCATATCAAAATTGAGTACATGGGATTCATGCTTCTCCATTCTTGTGATGCTTTACTGAGAATAATGTGTTCCACTTCCATCCAAGTTAATACAAAGGATGTAAAGTCTCCATCTTTTTTAATGGCTGAATAGTATTCCATAGTGTACATGTACCACAGCTTGTTAATCCATTCCTGGGTTGGTGGGCATTTAGGTTGTTTCCACATTTGGCGATTGTAAATTGAGCTGCAATAAACAGTCTAGTGCAAGTGTCTTTATGATAAAAGGATTTTTTTCCTTCTGGGTAGAAGCCCAGTAATGGGACTGCAGGATCAAATGGGAGGTCTAGCCTGAGTTCTTTGAGGATTCTCCATACTTCCTTCCAAAAAGGTTGTATTAGTTTGCAGTCCCACCAGCAGTGTAAAAGTGTTCCCTTCTCTTGGTTTTATATAATTTATATTCATTGGGATAAAATAATTCTGACTCTTGACCAGGACTCCTCAGTGTTTAAGAGGGTTCGGCAAACTTGTTCTTTAAAAGGCCTTATAATAAATAATTTAGGCCTTGTAGCTCTTACGGTCTCTGTTATATTTACTCAGTTCTGCCTTTGTAGCTGTATGTGAACAAAGACACCTGTATGTGTTCATTAAAACAATTTATGGCCTTGGCCTTTTATGGCTTGGCGCCTGTGGCTCAATGGGCTAAGGCGCCAGCCACGTACACCTGAGCTGGCGGGTTCGAATCCAGCCCGGGCCCGCCAAACAACAATGACGGCTGCAACCAAAAAAAAAAAAAATTTATGGCCTTGGTAAGGAGGCTTATACCTGTAATCCTAGCACTTTGGGAAGCCAAGGTAGGAGGATCACCTGAGGCCATGAGTTCAATACCAGCCTGAGCAAAATAAGGAGACCCTGTTTCTACAAAAAAATTTAAAAACTAGCCAAGTGTGGTGGTGTGTGCCGGTAATTCTAGCTACTCAGGAGGCTGAGACAGAAGGATCAAGTGAGCCCAGGCATTTAGGTTTATAGTGAGCTATGATGACATCACTGTACTCTAGCTGGGTAACAGAGCAAGAGACCCTTTCTCAAAAAGTAAGATAAAATAAAACTATGCTGGCTCACACCTGTAATCCTAGCTTTCTGGGAGGCCAAGGTGGGTGGATTGCCCTGAGCTCACAGGTTTGATACCAGCCTGAGCCAGAGCAAGACCTTGTTTCTAAAAATAGCCAGGCAATGTGGTGGGTGCCTGTAGTCCTAGCTATTCGGGAGGCTGAGGCAAGAGAATCGCTTGAGCCCAAGAATTGGCGGTTGCTGTGATACCATGGCACTCTATGGAGGGTGACAAAGTGAGACTCTGTCTCAAAAAAAACCCCAAAAAACTGTTTATGGCCACTGAAATTTGAATTTCATATAATTTTTCATATATCACAGAATTTTTTTTTCCCGACTATTTTAAAATGCAAAAGGCATCCTTAGTCACAGGCTTTACAAAAACAGGGCAATGAGCTGTGTTAACCATAGTTTACCAACCTCTGAAATATATTAAAAACTCTCAACTAAAATACAGGTGACACATGACATAAACTTGTATGTACACATATGCATACAAATACATACATACATATATACATATTCTTAAACAAATCAGAAACAGTTTACAGTGTCTATTAAATATCTTAACAAAAGGGGAATGACATCTATTTTTCTGCATGATTTGCCCTTGCAAATTATGACTTTACTTTTTTTAGTTGCAGAAAGACTTTCCATTATCTTAAGGATCCAAAGAAACAATTCTTAAATCCAAGTTCAAAGTCTTTCACTATGCGGTATATTTTCTTCTTTATAGTTTTCTTTGTTTTCTAAAATTAATTTTATAATGTTATATTGAAAGGGAACTTTAAAAAGAAGATGGAAAACTAATAAATTATTATGAAAAAAGAAAAGTACATGATCCAAATTAAAACACCATTAATCTTACTATTAATGAAAGGAATACAAATTCAAATAAAACTCAATTTTTTATCTAAAACTAATGGGCAAAGATTGTTTTCTTGTACTTTTCTTTTTTTTTCTTTCTTTTTTTTTTTTAGATGGAGTCTCCCCCTGTTGTCCTGGGTAGAATGCCATGACATCACAGCTCACAGCAACCTCAAATTCTTGGGCACGAGCGATCCTTCTTGCCTCAGCCTCACAAATAGCTGGGATTACAGGCACCTACCAGCCTAGCTTTTCTTTCTTTTTTTTATTTTAGTAAAAAAGGAGGGTTATTGCTGAACTCTTATAAACACTAAGGAGTCCTTGTAGAGACAGTGTCTCACTCTTGCTCGGGCTGGTCTGGAACTCCTGAGCTCAAGCAACCCACCTGCTTCAGCCTCCCAGAGTGCTAGGATTAACAGGTGTGAGCCACTTCCACTGGCCTGCCAAGATTTTTTTTTTTTTTTTTTTTTGAGACAGAGTCTCACTGTGTCACCCTTGGTGCCCTGGCGTCACAGCTCCCAGCAACCTCAAACTCCTGGGCTTAAGTGATCCTCTTGCCTCAGCCTCCCAAGTAGCTGGCACTGCAGGCCACCATAACACCCGGCTATTTTTTTTCTTGCAGTTGTCGTTGTTTAGCAGGCCAGGGCTGTGTTGGAACCCACCAGTCCCAGTGTATGTGGCCAGCGCCCTACCCACTGAGTTATGGTCACCACCCTGCATGTATAACTTTTAAATGCTATTTCAGAGACCAAAAAATGTTACAAAAGGAAGCAAACATTGATCCAGTCCAATACTTTAAATTTACAAATAATGAAGTATTTTGGAGCTAGTTTTTTTTTCTGTAAGCCTACCTCTTTCCAAAAAAGATCACATAGTAATATATCCTACATCTATTTTGCTCATTTAAAACAATAAACTTAAGGAGAAGAAGACTATCTGATTAGGAGATAAGCTAACCTTTTTGTACATGTCTGGTTTGGGGAGAGAACATTGGAAACAGCTTTCTAATCCTCAGATTCTGCGCTCCTGGTTTTTTAATCTGCTGAGCTACATTGCCTTTCTGCAACCAAGTGGGAAATAATGTAAAGCTCTGATTTATGTGTTTCATTTATACATTTCAGGTTAATAATTTCATATTATATTGTTACCTTTTATATTGCATCCCCTATGTTTACCCATTTGGGTTGATTTCTGTTGAAAGGTTTCTTTCATAATTTTATCGTACTTGTTTCAAGGATCCTAAAATATGTTTTTGGTACTTAATTATTTAATAATAACAGGGTGTCATATAGCATATTGCTATTACTAACTTGAAGAGACTGAGAAACATTCCTCCTGACCCACAAGAAAAAAAAGTTGGTAACAACTTGCTATTTGCTAGAGGTGTGGATGTTACCGGATTCACTACCTTTTAAAAGCATATCCCTTTGATTTGGTGATCTGAATGGTATGTCCACTGCTTTCTCTGAAGAAAGGTTTCAAATGGTATTAATGTTACTGTGGCCCAGTAACAAAGTAACATTAATACAATGGTGGTATTTTAAAGCCTAAATAAATAAGTCAGCTAAAAGAAAAGGGAAAGTTTCTTAGGTAGGTATTGTTTACCCACAAACAATGGGTAACAAAACCCACAGAATGTTGGACTTGGAAGGAGGAATCATCACAGTATGACTATTTCATTTCAAGCTGAGGAAATGGACTCAGAGAAGTAAACTCTAGTGTTTACAAAGATGTGTGTTTTGGGGTATACGTACTTGTGCATAGATTCTGGTAACTAACTGTAATCTTTCTCTACCTGAAGAAATGGGCTGAGAAGTATCACTTGAATTTGGGGTTAAAAAGAGGATAAATTTTCTCAAAAAATAGCGTTAGTAGATATTGAAATGTCATACAAAGAAAGCTTACATAATTTTTATAAGGAGGAAATTGGATTACTGTAGAGGTATGTAATACATAGTTCCTGGATTTTTAACTATCTGGATTTTAATCTTACCCAAAGAAGAACAGATCAAATAAGCAAAAAGTTAATTTCTTCTTTGATTTTTAGAAATGAATGGGTTTGGTTCATTCAATAAATCTTTATCAAATGACTGATGGAGGAAATGTTGATCCTTGGTTTGAATGTATGAACCAGGCATAGTTCCTGGCCTCACAGATCTTCCAAACAGAAACGATTTCCTTTGGTGCTATAGGAATAAGTAACTTATCTACTTTATATAGACATCTGTCCAATAATTGTTGAGGAATAATCATTGTGATGTGGTAGAGTTATTTATATTTCTTTTTATTTCAGGTCAAACATCATTCAAAGTAGTAATCAGATCCCTTTCGCCAAAGGAGTTAGTCCGGATGCATGTTCCTAAACCTTTGGACAGGAATGATGGAACATTTTTGATAAGGTACAGGATGTATGAAACTGTCAGTGACGGCCTGAAGATAGAGGTCCTCTATGGTGATGAACACGTGGCTCAGTCTCCCTATATCTTGAAAGGTAAGTGATTATCACAGACTTCAGAGGCAGTTCCGTGCCTGCAGCCCATGACTTTCCTGTGCAACATAGTAAATGTCTGCATATCTCCTAGAGTTCAATTTAACTTGACATTTTAAGGGAAGGCAAAGAGATTTAAATGGTGAGAAAAAATCTTCTGTATTTATCCATGTAGCTGCCATTTCTGGTGCTCTTCATTCTTTTGTATAGGTCTGTATTTCTATGTAGTAACGTTTGCCTTCTACCTAAAGCGTTTCCATTAATGCGTCTTTTAGAGTGAGAATGCTGTGAATTCTTCCAGACTTTGAATGGCTGAACAAGTCTTTATTTTGTCTTCGTTTTTAAAAGACATTTTCCCTAGTTATAGAATTATAGGTTAATGGGGTTGTTTTTCTTTGAGTACTTCAAAGATTCTGCTCCATGGTCTTCTCACTGTATTGTTTCCAATAAATCCACCATTATCCTTTCTCCTTCTTCCCCTGCACTGTGTTTAAGGTTTTCTCTTTATTAGTTGTCTTGAGCAGTTTGACTATTATGTGCCTTGCTGTCGTTTTCTTCATGTTTCTTGTATTTGGGGCTTAAGGAGCTACTTGGATCTTTAGGATTTATAGTTCTCATCAACTTTAGAAAACTTTTGACCATTATTCCTTTGTTATTTCTTTCTGTTCCATCCCAGCTTACCTTCAGGGATATTAATCACCTATATATTAGGCTTGAATTATCCCATGGTTCATTGATAGATAACTTTTTTTTAATTCCTTTTTTCTGTTTCATTTTTTATAGTTTCTGTTGCTGTCTTTAAATTCATTGATGTTTTCATCTGCAAAGTCCACAATTTGTCATTAATTTTATAATAGTGTATTTTTTACCCTTGATGCTTTTTCATATTCTTTAGTTTTTTCCTGGGAGGCAGTTGAGTTACTTGGAAGTAATTTACTCCTTTCAAGTTTTGCTTTTATGGTTTATTAGGGGAGACTAGAGCTATATTTAGTCTAGGGCTAATTATTCCCCACTACTGAAGCAATACGCTTCTATACCAAGCCTCATGAATCAGGAGGTTTTACAGTCTGGCTGGTACCAACTGGCACTATTCCCAGCCCCCTGTGTGTGGTAGGTACTATAAAACACCATTTTTTATGTTTCTTCCCCTGCCTTGGATGGTTTCCTCACGGACATGCACTGATTTTGTTCTGCTAAATATGTCAAGGGGGCCTTTTCCAGATCTCTGGAGTTTTCTCTCTGTGCAGGACTCTCTTTTCAGATACTCTGTCCTACAGTTTCTAGCTGCCTTGGTCTCCCGGACTGTCAGCTCTGTTTCTTCAACTCACTGAGCCTGCCAGGTTTTACACCCTCCTCCCCTAGACTGCAGCCTTGAAATTCCCTTAAGCAGTAAGCTGTAGGAATTATAGGGTTTACCTTATTTGTTTCCCATCTTTCAGACTCACTGACCTTCATTGGCTGATATCCAGTGTCTTAAAAACTGTTGTTTCATATATTTTGTCTGGGTGATTTTTGGTTGTTTCAGGTAGGAGGAAAAATCAGTTTCAGTTACTAGTGTTGGCCTGGAGTAGAAATCCTCAAAAAAGTGGCGGGCACCTGTAGTTCCAGCTACCTGGGAGGCTGAAGCAAGAAATTGCTTAAGCCCAAGAGTTGGCTCGGTGCCCGTAGCACAGTGGTTATAGCGCCAGCCACATACACTGACAGTGGCAGGTTCAAACCCGGCCCAGGCCAGCTAAACAACAATGACAACTGCAACAGAAAATAGCTGGGCATTGTGTCGGGCACTTGTAGCCCCAGCTACTTGGGAGGCTGAGGCAAAAGAACCGTGTAAGCCCAAGAGTTTGAGGTTGCTGTGAGCTGCAACGCCATGGCACTCTACCCAGGGCAACATAGTGAGATTCTGTCTGAAAAAAAACAAAAGAAGAAGAATAAGAAAGAAATTCTCAAAAAACTTAAATAATTTTTAAAATATTTTTTATATAGAAATATACATATATCTTGAAACAAGATATAAAATTTGCATAAATTTTTTTTTAAATCAGTCATATAGCTCCTTAAAATTACCCTGCCAGATACCCTGGGTTATACATTTCTTCCTTAGGTGCTGATTTTAAGGGCTCAGAGGAGACCCCCACCTTGTTTTTAAAAATCACCACCCTTACTACATTGTAATGCCTGAAAAGTAATACATTTTCTTTTTACTTACTTTCTTTCTTTTTTTTTTTTCTTTTTTCGAGACAGAGTCTCACTTGGTTGCCCTCGGTAGAGTGCCGTGCTGTCACACAGCTCACAGCAACCTCCAACTCCTGGGCTTAAGCAATTCTCTTGCCTCAGCCTCCCAAGTACCTGGGACTACAGCCGCCTGCCACAATGCCCGTCTGGCTATTTTTGTTGCAATTGCCACTGCTGTTTCTAGCTGGCCGGGACTGGGTTCAAACCCATCACCCTTGGTATATGGGGCTGGCGCCCAACCCACTGAGCCACAGGCGCCACCCCATTCTGTTTTTCTTTGTAAGTTTTTTGTGTGTTTATCAACCATGAATACCTCACTAGAAATAAATTTATCAGCCAATTGACTGAGAGTGGGTTAGGTTGGGAGAGGTTATCCAGGGTGGTGGGGTGTGAGAAGGGGACAGTAGTAGAGAAGGACTCTGCCATGACTACTTCTACCACTGATTTGACGAGGGCACTGATTAGGGAGGGGAATGTAAGATTATCCTCTGTCTGGATAATCTTAGAATTCACCAAACAACAGGGGCGGAAACCATCCCGTGTCGGTGCTTATTAATAGAGCCTGGCATTGTTTGTGTTTTACCTTCCCTAGGCCCAGTGCACCATGAATACTGTGAGTGTCCAGAAGAGGATCCTCAGGCTTGGCAGAAAATTCTTTCTTGTCCAACCAAGGAGCCACAGATTGCAAAAGATTTTGCTTCCTTCCCCAGCATCAATCTCCAGCAGATGCTAAATGAAGTCCCCAAAAGGTTTGGGGAAGAGAATGGTGCTGTTGTTCATTACACAATTCTCAATAACCACATTTACCGGAGATCTTTAGGAAAATACACAGACTTCAAAATGTTCTCTGATGAGATTTTGCTTTCACTGGCCAGAAAGGTATGAAGAATAAATGAATTGATTCCAAAAATAACATATTTAGTGGTCACATTTAAATGTTTATAATTATAATGGCAAATGATGAAAATGGATTTCTGGCTCAGAAATGTGCATCAGAAATGTTTACCACCTAAGTATTCATAAATCCTCCATCTTTATGGATCTCATTTCTCTGTAAAATTTAAATTAACTTAAATCCCCATCCCAGAGAGGGCAAGGGATTCAGTGAGTTCCCAGATGTTTACAGCCTTGAGGTCATTGAAGTTCTCTGTTCTTGCTGAATATACTCTCCCATACAGATTTCACCTTCTCTAAGCTGTTTTCTTCTTTTTACCTCAAAATAACTTGAACTTGGAACACATTTTCTTTATTTTACCCTAAGCACATCTAGAAGAAAGTGTGCGTGGCACATTTTGTTGAAGGTTGGGGTAACACAGAGAGGTTATTTTGTATAATGCATACTGAAAAACAAACAAAACCCCTGACATTTAAAAATAGACATCTCTGCACCAGTCAGACTCTAAGTCATGTTTGCTTCTGGGAATCTCACTGTCTCTTCTTGATCTTCAGGTCCTAACCTCTTACTAGATGTGAATTAGCCCACAGTCTTTCAGGCTGTCCACATCCCCCAATACTATCTTGCTGTTCACTCCCTATTTCCACATTTGCAGAACTCTTAAATTACTCTTAAGCAGAGCAATTCAAACGACCTTTGGTTTTTTCTTATCCCTGGTCATGCAGGGATGGAGGTGAGCAATTTTTATCTTTCTCACCCTGAAAGATCATCAAGATAGTTTCTAAACCAAGACCCAACTGTTAAACAGTAATCCCCCAAGTATACTGAATATGTGTGTGCAATCAATTCTTATTTGTAATGCATTCCCCGCCCCCTCCCCCAGCCCACAGAGGAAGCATACACACATGTCACAGGCATCTGATCTTAAAGGCAGTGCTCTCCTCCTGGCTACCACCAGTCTACCCTGCCTGCATCCCTGCATTTTATACTCAGGTTGCTGGCTCCATCGTAGTAGTTTTTAACCAGGATGATTTTGGCCTGAAGGGAACAATTGGCAATGTCTAGAGACCTTTGGTTGTCACAAAAAGTTCAGTGGGTAAAGTGGGAGTTGCATTTCATGGGTAAACATCCAGCAATGCACAAGACAGCCAACAGCAAAGAATTATTCAGCCCCAATATTAATAGTGCAAGGTTGAGAAATCCTGTTTCAGAGTGAAAACTTCATATGCAGAATTTGTTAATGAGTTGATAAATAATAACAGGGAGGTAAGGGTTGAGTATTGACATCCCTTGCCCTTCCCTTTTGTTCTTTGCCTGGTGGCTGGGAAGAAAACTAAGGTATAAGAGACTCAATCCTGTTGTAATGGGACTTGTTTCTGTTACTTGGGAGTGAAGGTGGAATGTGAATACAAATACTTATAACATGATAAGCCTGAAGAAAATTAGGCAAATAGGGTTCAAGTGAAGAGGAGGGCAAGTCATAGCGGAGGTAATGTTAGATATGATTTTGAAGGAAGGGAAAGAAGGCCGAGTTGAATAGTAAGAGTAGAACATTCCAAGTGAAGGGAATTACATATTAAAGTGTATTTTCCAAGAGAAGCCTGAAGTTTACCAGTTATGTGGGCAAGTGAAAGGGGGGCTTAAAGCTAAGCTGGAGCAAGACATCAAGGTCAATACCAGCCAGAAAGTTAAGAGCTTGTCCCATGGGCAAAGGTGTTGTTAAACCTGGTAGTGACATTAACCAAATTAATTTTAGAAATTCTAATTTTAGAATTAATTTTAATTTAATTTAATTTTTTTGAGACAGTTGCACTTTGTCACCTTTGGTAGAGTGTGACAAACTTCTTGGCTTAAATGATTCTCTTGCTTCAGTCTCCTGTGTAACTGGGACTACAGGCGCCCACCACAATGCCTGGCTAGTTTTAAATATGTGGTCTTGCTCTTGGTCAAGCTGGTCGTGAACTCCTGAGCTCAAGCAATCCACCTACCTGGGCCTTCCAGAGTGCTAGGATTATAGGCCTGAGCCACCGTGCCTAGCCTAGAAATTTGAATGGCCCTGTGAAGACTAGATTAGAATGGGTAGAGGCTAGAATGATAATACCTAGTAAGGAAACTATTCCAAGATCTAAGCAAGAGATGATAAGGATCTAAACTCAGGCACTGACTATGGAAATGGAAATAATGTGGCAGGTTCTAGAAACAAAGGTAGAAGAGGTAAAGAGGAGGACAGTGAAAACAAGGGCTTGGGTCTAACATTCTCTCTGAGGCAGCTACAAGAGAGGGTTATTGCCTCTCATTCATGCCTCTCTATACCATTTCCACTCCTGTAATCCTAAATTTGAAATGCCTCCTATGGATAGAGGTAGCTGATGCCTGGTTAAGTGAATTTCTCAATCACCATCCTCACCTGTGATTTTCTGATGTCACTGGTAATTGAGAGGCATTCTTCTTTCCTTAATGTTTTTTGATGATCAGCTCTATTACAAGTATTGAAGAAAGCAAAAAAACTGAAGTATTTAGTACCAAAGACCAAAGATTTCCCAGCACTGATGTTCTATACTTTTGTTTATGTAGGTCCTTCTTCCAGACTTAGAATTTTATATTAATCTTGGAGATTGGCCCTTGGAGCATCGAAAAGTCAATGAAACTCCCAGCCCTCTGCCTATCATTTCCTGGTGTGGCTCTCTGGATTCAAGGGACATTATCCTTCCAACGTATGACATCACCCATTCCACACTGGAAGCAATGAGGGGCGTTACAAATGATCTCCTCTCTATTCAGGGAAATACAGGTAAATTAAGTTTAATTCTCTAAGAATAAGATTAGAAGTAAAAAAGTAAAGAAAATGTTCAGTTAGAGAGAGTAAATGTGTATATATATTTTTAAAAAATTCTTCTTACTTTCTTACCAGGAGAAAAGAAAAACAGCATATTAAATGCTAAAGTGGAGAGGCGCCTGTGGCTCAGTGGGTAGGGTGCCAGCCCCATATACCGAGGGTGCTGGGTTTGAACCCAGCCCCAGCCAAACTGCAACAAAAAAGCCAGGTGTTGTGGCAGGTGTCTGTAGTCCCAGCTACTTGTGAGGCTGAGGCAAGAGAATCGCCTAAGCCCAGGAGTTGGAGGTTGGACATTGATGTGAGCTGTGATGCCATGGCGCTCTATCGAGGATGACAAAGTGAAACTCTGTCTCTAAAAATAAATAAATAAATAAATGCGAGTGACTTGTTTAGGATTCATGTAATCCAGAAATTGAAGATGCATGGTTTGGGCCAATAACTCCCAAACCTACCTTTGCTGAGTCTCCTTTGAGTTGGTCGCTTATAAATACCATTTGGTATTTACAAAATACCATATACAAAATGCCATATTTTGTAAAGTTATCACTTAATTCAGACTCCAAAGCCTTTATATTGCTGGATGAAATGATAGAGAATTTTGAAAAATATAAAAGTTTATGCAAATGAAAGAAAACTGTGATAATAATATAATTTGGATATTCCTACCTCTAACACTTTATAAGGAATTCTCCCCTTTCCTTTTTCTGTTTCCTTTTTTTAAAATTAATTAATCAATTAATGTATGTATGAATGTATGTGTGTATTTATTTATTTTTAGAGACAAGGTCTTACTGTGTCACCCAGGCTGGAGTGCAATAGCATAATCAGAGCTCATTGCAGTCTCAAACTCCTGGGCTCAAGGTATTTTCCTGCCTCAGCCTCCTGAGCAGTAGGGACTACAGGCACTGCTACCACTATGCCCAGCCTTTTTAAATTTTTTTGTAGTGACAGAGTGTCCCATGTTGCCCAACCTTATCTGTAACTCCTTGCCTCAGGGGATCCTCCAGGTTTGGGGCTCCCAAAGGGCTAGGATTCCAGGCGTGAGCTACCAGGCCCACTTTTTCTGCTTCTCTTGATCTTTTAAAATTTGAATTCCTTTCTGCCTGTTTGATAGGTTTAGATTTATGGTAATGCACATGTTTTTATTAAACCAAACTCCCTGAGTAGAAAAAAGCCTTGCCTTGTCTTTATAGACTCTATTTCTATTTATTGGGGTCTAGTGGACTTACATGGTAGAAGACCAGAGACTTTTTGTAAGTTGTATTTTGTAACTATCTATGGATAACATGAAGTGAAAACTGACTTACTTCTAATTTTATAACAGTTGAGTTTTTGAAATTTTTGTACTAAAACACCAAACAGATTAACTCCCTCCAAAATTTCTATATTTTATGACTTATTCCTTACAACACTGACCAGTGATAACCAATGACTTCTCTCTTTACAATAACAGAAATAGATTTAAATTAATTCTTCCAGAATATTTACCTTCCAAGAAAGATAGGACATAAGCATATGTATATAGTGGAGTTACAGATATGTACATATTTGCATTTAAAGGCATATTAGAAAAAAAGGCTTCCCTATATTCTAAAAAGATGTGCTCAAAATTCTGAGCAACCTAAGAACTTGTGGGTATTACTTTGATACATAGTTGTCTAAGAACAAAAGCCTACCTCACATGATTATGAAACACACACACACACACAAAAAAAAAACAACAATGGAAGAAGCTAATAATGCCTTTGGGAGTAAGCCAAGTTATTGAATTTCTTTTTGCTTAGAACATGGTTGGACATTATTTGGGTTATTTCCTAGTGTTGTATATAAGAAAATACCAATAACTTGTGTGAGCTCTCACTAGTAGGCAAATGGGTAAAATTAGAGCATTCTTTTACCTAATACAACAAATGAAAAGACTTTTCTTGAAAGTCTAAAATATCCTGGGTAAATCGAGCTGATTACCATTATCTTTGGTAAACCAACTTTGTTGAAAGTTGAAAATATCTCTGGTAAATTGAGACTCAATCCCATACTTTTAGAAATAGCATCTACTTTAGAAGATGAGTTGATAAAGAACTTGAACATCTTAAATGACAGTGGTAGAGTAAGGATGATTTTGCTTGCCATATAGAAACATCAAATTCATAATCATAATTTTTTATGGCCTCAAACTTCTAGGTCCATCCTGGATCAATAAAACAGAGAAAGCTTTCTTCAGAGGTAGAGATAGCCGAGAGGAGAGGCTGCAGTTGGTACAGCTATCCAGAGAAAATCCACAACTCCTGGATGCAGGAATTACAGGATATTTCTTTTTCCAAGAGAAAGAAAAGGAGCTTGGAAAAGCCAAGTTGACAGGTTTCTTTGATTTCTTTAAGGTATTCATTTGAGTCTTCTTGTATGGATATGAAAGTGATAAACTTGTATTGAAAGTCTACGAAATAGGTGGACTTAGGCGAATTTATCCTGTCTTGTGAACTAACTCACTTTCGCACTTTCTTATCAGACCCTAGGATCACAAAATTCTGTGTGGTTTCCTTCTTTTGTTGTTGTTGACTTTGTCTACCAAATAGCTCAGAAATATACTCAGTGCTCAGAAAATAGAACAAGGATTAGCCTGAGGTTTTGATGATTTATTTCTCGTATTTCTTTTGTGTGTATGTTTAACAAACTGAGAATATAAATATTTTTTATGTGAAGTGATCTCAGATGTCTGTTATGAGTAGGAAGAATATAAATTCCTTATACGCAAAATAGGAGCTGGAATTGGAGTTCAAGTTCCGCTTTTAATCCTGCCTGTCTACCAACTCTGGGACCTTTCTCTCTTAGTACCCTGGTCTCTAAACACATGGATGCCTGCCTAGCTCTCACTAGGCTAACAGGAGATAAAGAGGTGAACAATGTGACAAATCCCGAGTGGCTAGAAAACTCCTTGGTACCAATTATTTAAGGAAAAATTAATGACCAGATCTGAGAGTCTGCTTCTTCATCTCAGTGTGGTACAATAAAAAGAAGAGGGGATTTGGACTTAGAATAGAGGTTTATAAATTTCTCTGAGTTTTTTCATTTGTAAAAAGAAGGGGCGGGGAGGAGCAGAGGTTAATAATACCTGCTTCACATTATTATAATTGAATGAGGTTTAATGCCTAGGAAAATGCTTTCAAAATGTAAAGCAAAATGTCCAGCAAGTACGCCAACAGAGTTCCTGCTGTTTTGCCAGCATTGCCAAGGCCTTACACTTCCCCAGGTTTCCATCTCCTCAGCTCTGAAACTGTAAAATGGAAATAATGCCTTCCTGTTTCATAAACTGAGTATGAAGTATAAGAAACTAGTGAAATAATGTATAAACAAAAATATAAATTGTTATCAGTATTCAACTTTAATGAACATAGAACTTTTGAAAATAGTGTTCCTATCTGGTTACAAAAATCTGTGTATTCTCTGTTACATAGAGATAACTGAAATAAGAATTTATTACTGTTTCCTAAAATTGTTTATCATCATACCATTAAATGTGTTATATATCTTAACACTGATTTGCTAAAGACTGCTTCTGATTTTAATACAAAGAAAAAACATAAGTTATAGAATAAAACTTTTAAACATGAAAGCTGGAAAATGGAAAATAATTTTCTTTGTACGTGTATTTAGTATGACGGTGTTAATGGGAAGCAGAAGTGCAGCAAATAACTGTTAAAAGTTTTGTTTATTGTCTTTAATCTTTCAGTATAAGTATCAAGTGAATGTGGATGGGACTGTGGCTGCTTACAGATACCCATATCTCATGCTGGGTGACAGTCTGGTTCTAAAACAGGACTCACCGTATTATGAACATTTCTACGTGGCACTAAAGCCTTGGAAACATTACGTTCCGATTAAAAGAAATCTTAGTGATTTACTAGAGAAAGTGAAATGGGCCAAGGTATGTTTCCTGCAATTTTCATTTCTTTAGATAATAACAAATTCACTGGAGTTAGGTATACAAGTTCTATCACAAGTTAATTTGACATAATGGAATTTTTTAAATGTTATTTTTAAAAACTTTTTTCCCTTGAAATATTTAAAGAATCAGCATCAGCATCATTTTACATACCCTTTATCAACATTTTTGAGGATTTTTGGAAGATTTAAAACCCAGTGTTATATAAATTTACTAGTCATGCTTACACACACAAGTAAGATGCACAAAATGCAAATTACTGATTGAAAAGACCCAGAGTTGGCTCAGCGCCTATAGTTCAGTAATTAGGATGCCGGCCACATGCACCAGGGCTCCTGGGTTCGAACCTGGCCCAAGCCTGCTAAAAACAGACAAACAAACAAAATACCCAAGCATTGTGGCTGGCATCTGTAGTCCAAGTTACAAGGGAGGCTGAGGCAAGAGAATCACTTGAGTCCAAGAGTTTGAGGTTTCTGTGAGCTATGACACTATGGTCATAGCTCACAGGGGAGCTGTGGGGAGAGGGGATGGTTTACTGGAATGGTGGAACAGGGGGCCAAACACATATGATTTCTCTCTCACAGAGATGTCTAGGAAAGTACACTATCTCTTTCCACAGCTTCATTCATAAGTTGTATTTCATTTTAGGTTCCATCGCTCCCATGCTGTTCACATTCAGCCCCACATCTGCCTTGCTTAATGCTCAGTCTTCCTTTCTTTGTGGGGTGCAGAAGTAATTTCTATTCATTGTTTTGTTTTTTTTTAAACCTTTCAGGAAAATGACGAAGAAGCCAAGAAGATTGCCAAAGAAGGGCAATTGGCTGCTAGGGACCTCCTCCAGCCACACAGGCTTTACTGCTACTATTATAGGGTTCTGCAGGTCAGTCCAGAGCATCTACCCTGCTGGGCGAGGCATCCTCAGACCAGGTGCTGGGCCTGAGCACCTCACATCTGGCTTCCAGAAGCGTTCAGAGAGTCAGCCTATGGACTGGCTGGCTGAGCCAAGGCACGGGTCTCGGGAAGGACAGGGCTGCTGCTCAGTCCCTTTGTGGCCTCCATGTTTTTTTACATCTCTGTTCCATATCATGACAACAATTCTTGGAGCCCTCACAAATGCATAGTAGAAGCTCCTTCCATCTTGTCAGTGCTCTTTTATTAAATGCCTCATGAAATCCCTTGTTTAGGTGTTCTTGAACCTCCAAGAACAACATTTTCTTTATTTGGAAAATAAGAGACTTGGCCATCTCTATCTATTCAAAATTGTTCTCCTTGATACTTTAGAACCATGCCTTACAGCATAGGTATTTAGCTTGCTATATAAAACAGTCAAACAAATGAAAAAAATTACAATCGTTCTAATACCTTATGGTTAATCCTGAGATATAATTGTTTATTGAGAATCAGAGGATTGGTCCTTAAGTAACTAACCTCTGTTTTACTCAGTATAATCTAGTCAGGAAGGAAAAAATAGGAAATCACGTTTTTGTTTTTAAACTAAGTTAATTTTTCTATGGGCAGAATAGAAGTAAATTTCAATGCCTATGGATGCTACCCTTTCATATTTTTATTCTCATAGAAAAATAAAAAATGATAAATTGTATCATTTACTAGAAGCAGCCCTTTCTTCCCTTAAATTGGTTCTGTCCCTCTGCTGGTCTAGCTTGAATTATATAATAGTAGGAATTTTTCCACCTATTAATCAGTATTAATCAGGCTCATCTACTCATGGCATCATTTTGTTGGGTCTGGCCCAGTACCAGGAATATGCAGCTGAAGGGGCACAGAACTACTGAACTGAAATATCCAATTTATAGGAATATTTTAGTCAGTGGCCACTGTGGGAACATTTCACAAACATGTCATCATTTTTAAAAGGTATGTGGCTCGGTGTCCATAGCACAGTGGTTACAGTGCCGGCCACATACACCAAGGGCCTGGACCAGCTAACCAACAATGACAACTACAACAAAAAATAGCCAGGTGTCATGCCTGGCACCTATAGTCCCAGGTACTCGGAAGGCTGAGGCAAGAGAATCGCTTTAGCCCAAGAGTTTGAGGTTACTATGAGCTGTGATACCATAGCACTCTACCAAGGGCAATGTAGGGAGACTGTGTCTGAAAAAAAAAAATAATTAAAAATAAATAAATAAAAGGTATGTGACTATAGGCCTAAAAATGTGAGACTACCAACTTTATTTTGAGAAGTTTATCAGCTTTGTTTGCTGATTTGGTATTCAAAAAATTAATTATTCACTTAAAAGTGGAGGATAAAAGCTGATGATTCCTATACATAAAACTGTGGATTGGGGAATCTGTGATAGATTGTGAAATACTGTGCTATTGCCAGTAGGAGCTAAAGTCAAAATGTAACTTTAAGACTGGAATAAACCAGTCTGAAGATACACAGCATGCTTGGAAATGGTGGGAGGGTGAGAAGTCAGTGGAAGGAAATGTGGACTAATCTTTCACTTGCCTTGAAACACACCTTTCAGAAATACGCCGAGCACCAGGCCAGCAAACCTGAAATACGTGATGGAATGGAACTTGTTCCTCAGCCAGAAGACAGCACATCCCTCTGTGAGTGCCACAGGAAAAATCCTTTAAGAGAAGAGCTTTAAGTCATCCCAGAACCACACTCCCGTGAATGCTGATGACATCTTTAAGAAAGCCTTAAGATAGAATCTAAGCTGCAAAGAACAGTACAAAAGTCTCTACACAGCAGACTAAATTTTTCAGTGGCTTTATATAATGTGGATGGATAAAGCAATACAGGTTGAGTAGCCCTTATTTGAAATGCTTGGGACCAGAAGTTTTTCAGATTTCATTTTTTTGTTTCTCAGATTTTAGGGTTTTTGCATAGACTTAATAAGATATCTTGGAGATGAGACCGCAGTCTAAACATGAAATTCACTTACATTTCATATATACCTCACAGCCTAGAGGTAATTTTATACAGTATTTTTAATCATTTTGTGCAAGAAGCAAAATTTGTGTACGTCAGCCTATAAGAAAGCTGTCACTATCTCAGGCACCCATTGGATGTTGTCATGGATTTTGGAGTATTTCAGATTTTGGATTTTTGGATTGGAGATGCTCAATCTGTATTTGAATAAGTATCACCAAATGTCATTGGATATTTAATATCTTTTGAGTAAATACTGCTATTATCAGCATCACAGTTTCACTAAAATGAAAATTTGTGGGTTATAGCAGATAGACAGACTTGCCAAAATATAAATCAGCCTCTGTGAAACTATTTACATCATACTTACTGGTTTCTTTCTGTCACCACTCACTGCCTCTCTTCCACTTCCAGTTATGAAGAGACAATATTTGTGCAGGGCCCCCCAGCCTGATTGCACACTTTCTCCTCTTCAAAGCTGCCTCTGGCATTCAGTGACAGCAGCCTCCTTTTGGAAGTTCTCATAAGGATTCTTCAGGAAGAGAAAGATGACTCTTGTTACAAGTAGCATTAGGAGTGTGGAGGGAGTATTTTTTAAATCAATGATCATATCTTTTAAACTAAATTTTGCTAAGGCCTGAGACAAAATTTATGAGAAATTCTGCCTTAAGCTAGTGATGCCCACTCTACCGGATTGTATCCTCATCCAGGACAACACTGTGTTATCAACATAGATGAAGGTGTGCTGTCAACATGATGTCCTGTGGACATCAATCATTATCTACTACATATCTATTGAATAGAAAAAGATAATTGTAGTCAAATGAAGAACTTAATTCTCTTTAACCTTTAAAAGGTATCCTTCAAAACATTGAAAACCTCTACAACAAGCTCCAGGAAGCCTGGTATCTTGGGAACCACTGATACTCCAACAGCAAAGGCAAGCACCTCACACAGTCACTCCTCTGTTTCAGTGGGTTTTGTTCCTAAGATAAAGACTTTGGGAATTTCCTCTGCCTTTCAGGAAAGGGCCATGACTTAGGCCTCTTAGCCCAGTTCATTACATACTCCTTGTAGTACCACCAATCCAAGATTCAGTTCACTATCTGTACCTTAATGCTCTAAAAACAAGAGCTAGCCACACTCCCAATTTAAAAATACTTACTCTCCTAATGGAAATGTTTATTTAATCTGGAAAACAATGTAGCCATTTAAAAGTGGTCATACCTATTCTTTCTGAAGAATAATGAGATGATAGGGTTTTTTTTTAACTGAGCAAAACCAAATTTTAGAACAATCTAATCAAAGCTAAGTATCTGAGGCAAATTTTAACACTCATCATTTGTTTAAAACCAGAAGTGTACAAACATAAAACAAAGAGCAAGCTTCTCTGAGACCAATCCCCGGTGTCCTGTGTATATTGTACATAGTTTTTAGGGCTTGTCAAAGGATCATGACAAGAGAAATTGCCTCCTTCATACCTCCCTGCCCTGAACCCCAAGCCTTCAAGTCCTCAGAACCCCAAGATGTTAGAAACACCTTAAATGTTTAAAATGTACATTTCCTTCTGCCAAACCAGGCCTAATAGTTAAAAGCAAGTTGAGTTAAGTGCAGCAGCTTTAAGGAATGGAACAGAAATGATGTGCTTGAGAAATAAAGTAAAACTCCTCAAGAAATTCTAAAGGGAGAGGGTTACATTTTTGGCCATAGCCTTTAAAAAGACTCAGTTTTACATGGCTTTCTGGTTTGTAAACAAAAATGTATCTGTGTGGTGGAAAGTTTGGAAGGAAATTGACCAGTATCTGAGGAGAAGGTGGAGAGGAGGGAATTTTTACTTGTTACTTTATATCTTTCCATAATACTTAAGCGCTTTTACTGTAAGTATGAATAAAATTGCAAAATAAAGAAAAATGCCAATCTAGGAAAAGACAATCAATACACAATAGATATAAATAGGAAAAGTATATATTTTCCATTATACTGTTTATACACAATAGATATAAATAGGAAAAGTATATATTTTCCATTATACTGTTTTTAAATATACTATGTCTAGAATTTTATATTATGGGACATATATGTACTTTATAAATAAAGTAAATATTCTAAAAATAAATTTGAAAAAGGTACCTTTGTTTTGTTTTTTTGAGACCTGAGCCTCACTTTGTCACCCTGGGTAGAGTGCCATGGCATGATATAGATCACAGCAACCTGAAACTGTTGGGCTCAAGTGATCCTCTTGCCTCAGCCTCCCAAGTAGCTGAGAATACAGGCATGTGCCACCAAGCCTGGCTAGTTTTTCTCTTTTCAGTAGAGATGGAGTCTTATGCTTGCTCAGACTGATCTCGAACTCCTGAGCTCAAGTGATGCACTGCCTCTGCCTCCCAAAGTGCTAGAATTACAGGCATGAGCCTAGCTATCTTTTGTTTCTTGGAGAAAGAGATTGTAACTACCTCTAGCCCTGATAACTAAGTTGGCCTAATTTTAATTCTGTCTTTATGAATAAATGAACCAAAATTTCTACCACTACTACTCAATACCTAGTGGGCAGAAATTTATTAGAGAAAAAATATTTAACCTTGACATTATTTTCTGTTGGTAGTGAAAATATAAGAACAGTAGGCAGAAGACAGTTGGTCCCCTGGCATAGTGTGGCCAAAGTTAGAAGAAATATAAAGTTCTTGTTTGGAGGTAAAGGAAATCATCTTTGCCCTGATGAGGTATACTTTACTTCAAATAGTTGAGAAGAAAATTAGCCCAACTTTAGGGTAAAAATCCTTTTTTTTTTAAATGCACAGAGCCCCCAATGTACCCTTTCCCATCCACTGCTGTCCCTACCCCATTTCAACCTCTTGTGGAGCTATTCTGGAAACTGAGATCAAAGCCAACTTTCTTCAAGAAAGAGGGAACCATTAACTTTAAGCTGATACCTTACAACACAACATTTCTTAGACACAAGGAAAATAAGAGATGGGAGTTTCTTTCTTCTAGTGGAAGAAACAGCAAAAACCTGGAAGTAGTGGGGGGAGGTAGCTTTAGGGCTGGTAGCATACATAATAGTGGGAGACAAGACAGCCAGAGTGAGAGGAGGGGAAGAGAATTAGAAGAAAGAAATACTTTTGTGAGACACTGCTTCTGTTTCATTCCCAACTGGGTTGACTCTGACACATTTCTGAGGCTAATTACCTGTTGTAGATACCAGCTGCAAGTGAGGTTCCCAGGCCACCCCCACTTCTGACCAATTGGCCAAAAGTTCAGGAGTTCCCCATGATGCCCCACGAGGTTTGATGATTAACTAGAACAACTCACAAAACTCAAGAAAGTACTATACTTAATGATACAGTTCCCTGCCCTCTCAGGAAGGAGTCAGGACTTGTTACCTTTCCAGTACACCAGTATGATCACCAACCAGTAAGCTCCACTGAATGTTGATGTCCAAAGTTTGTATTACTTGGGCATAACCTATGAAATCATTGGCTCTGTAAAAACTCACCTCCAGCCTCTCTCCCCAACCTGGAATGTGGGTTGAAAGTCCAACCCACAAATCACATGCTTTGTCTTTCTGGTGACCATTCTTCATTGGGAAGCTATCTTGGGGGCTACCACAAGTACACCAGTAACATAAAAAGGCACTTCTCTCACTCAGGACATTCTAAGGGCTTTTGAAGCTCTGTGCCAATAATCAGAGACAAAGGCCAGATGTATTCTTTATAACGATAGTCCCCAGCCCCCTGGGCATGGAACCCAGGCCCGTGGAAAAAAAAAAAGTCTTCCATGAAACTGGTCCTGGTGCCAAAAGGACTAGGGACCACTACTTTATAATACCACAACACCCCAAGGGTCTGGGAACTAAAGACCACCTAAGCCAAGAGGCTTGATATAAGGGTATGGGGCAGCAACATTACCCTTACTCCAGAAGGTTTGAGACAAATACCTGAGTCTTTCAGACAGATGCATTAGCCAAATTCCATGTAATTTACTACAAGTAGTAATATTTTAAATGAGCAGCGAATAAGCTTCCCTCTACGGCCTCTGAGGGTTAGTATCCACACCTTTATTATAGATTAGTGGGCAGCAAGACATACCACAGAGAGTCACCTAGTTGGGACCAGCTCCTACTGTAAGGAATAAATTGGGTTAAGTAGAAAATATTTCATTTATTTCCCCAGAATCTTTAACGTTCTCGGGTGACGCGATCGGGCTTTACAGTATATTGAGCTCAACTTCGTAGACAATCGCTTTGGTGTCCCTTTCAAAATTCTTTGCCTCAGAGTCATTGACAAGCCAAGCCAGGGCTCCAACAGAACTGAGCCTTTTCGTAAACTGTAGTTTCACCTTCCGGGTAGAGGTGGGAAGTGGAGGAAAAGCTCTAAGCCGGAAAGGCGGGCCGGGGAGGCGGGGCCTGGCGGGGCATGAGGGGCGGGACAGAACGGAACCAGGTTACGTCATTTCCACGCGCCACGCGGAAGAATCGGTGGAGCCCAGCCGGGGCGATCGGTAGGTGAAGGAAACGATGTCCCCGCCTCCTCAGCCCCTACCGTTCCTTTTCCGCAGTTGTGGCAGTTGTTTTGAGACTTGCCTAAAAGGCCCGTATCACTGATGTCTGTGCCCTGTCTGCCCACTCAAAGACGTTTCATTCTTTTAAAGCTCCTCCTCCTCACGGGGCCTGCAGCCTGAGATTGAGCCCTCGTTCGGGGCTTCCTTTCCTCGCCGTCGGTGAAGTTGCGTCAGTCAGGCAGAGGAGCCCCCACGCCCGGCGTCAGTCAGGTAGAAGAGCCCCCACCGCCCGGCGTCAGTCAGTCAGGTAGAGGAGCCCCCACTCCCCGGTGTCAGACAGTCAGGTAGAGGAGCCTCCACTCCCCGGTGTCAGTCAGTGAGGTAGAGGAACCCCCACCGCCCGGTGTCAGGTGGAGAAGCCCCCACCGCCCAGTGTCAGTCAGGTAGAGGAGCCCCCACTGCCCGGTGTCAGTCAGGTAGAGGAGCCCCCACGGCTCGGCGTCAGTCTGGTAGAAGAGCCCCCACTGCCCGGCGTTAGTCAGTCAGGTAGAGGAGCCCCCAAGCCCGATATCAGTCAGTCAGGTAGAGGACCCCCCACTCCCCGGTGTCAGTCAGTCAGGTAGAGGAGCCTCCACTCCCCGGTGTCAGTCAGTCAGGTAGAGGAGCCTCCACTCCCCGGTGTCAGTCAGTCAGGTAGAGGAGCCCCCACCGCCGGGTGTCAGTCAGGTAGAGGAGTCCCCACTGCCCGGTGTCAGTCAGTCAGGTAGAGAAGCCCCCACTGCCCGGCGTCAGTCCATCAGGTAGAGGAGCCCCCACTGCCCAGTGTCAGTCAGGTGGAGAAGCCCCCACCGCCCGGTGTCAGTCAGGTAGAGGAGCCCCCACCGCCTGGTGTTAGTCAGGTAGAGAAACCCCCACTGCCCGGCCTGCGGGGCCTTCCCCCACTGCCCACTGTTCCTCTGCGTAGGCTGCTTGGTCTATCTTCCGCTGGGACAGAAATTCTTGTTCACCTACCTCCCTCGTGTTTTTTCTGCCTGCCTACCACATGCCCGCTCCCCATTTCGACCCCTGAAACACTTTTACGTCTTTCCACTTAATTATTTAGAGATTGCTAAGATTTTTGTTGTTGTTTAGCAGGCCCGGGCTGGCATGGAACCCCCAGTCCTGGAGCATGTGGCCAGCGCCCAGACCACTCAGTATGGGCGCCCAGCCTGATAAAGCCTTTTTTAGGAATAGGTAGTTTTTCCTCTTCCTCCCTCAGTGTAAAGGAACACAGGTAAAAAAAAAAAAAAAATGCGAAATTACAGAACTGATAAAAGACCACAAACACATTTGTTTATTCAGTAAAATGTAGTAGAAACAAAACAGGAAGTATAGATTCCAATTCCAGAAAATTAATTTTAAAAATTGTTACAAGCTTTTAAAGTAAGTGAAACTGAGCATCTAAACATCTGGTGGTGGACTTCTCACGAAGCCTAGATCAGTGGAAACATCGCCTGTGATAATAAAACCTTTCATTGATTTGGGATAGTATCTCCCAAAATAGGTAATAAGTTTGTAAAATACTTATTTTTCACTCTGCAGGTGGCACCAGGGTGTAGTACAATACTTCATTACCTGAACAGTAGTGTGATAATACTTTTTAGTATCTTACAATTTATGAAGTGTTTTCACATTGTTTACTATACTTAGAGCCTAAAATAATTAGTAGGTAATGAGTTTTGAGTATTTGTTACAGTTTAATGATGTAAAATCAGTCTTATTTCTTATCCATGGCCAGCAACTCTCCTTTCTGCTCTGGTCTTCTACACCTACTCAAAGGTTTACAACATCCAGCATCCCTTCATGATTAGAACACTTCAGAAAATTGGAATACAAGGGACATTTCTTAAACTAATAGAGGCCGTCTACAGCAAACCCACAGCCAATATTGTATTGAATGGAGTTAAATTGAAATCATTTCCACTTAGATCAGGAACTAGGCAGGGTTGCCCATTGTCTCCATTGCTCTTCAACATTGTAATGGAAGTTTTAGCCATTGCAATTAGGGAAGAAAAGGTGATCAAGTGTATCCACATAGGATCAGAAGAGATTAAACTTTCCCTCTTCGCAGATGATATGATTGTGTATTTGGAAAACACCAGAGACTCTACTACAAAACTTTTAGATGTGATCAAGGAATACAGCAGCGTCTCAGGCTACAAAATCAACACCCATAAATCTGTAGCCTTTATATATACCATTAATATTCAAGCCAGAAAAACAGTCAAGGACTCTATCCCTTTCATAGTGTACCAAAGAAGATCAAATATTTGGGAGTTTATCTAACAAAAGATGTGAAAGATCTTTATAAAGAGAACTATGACACTCTAAGAAAAGAAATAACTGAACATGTCTACAAATGGAAAAACATACCATGCTCATGGCTGGGAAGAATCAACATTGTTAAAATGTCCGTACTACCCAAAGCAATATACAATTTTAATGCAATTCCTATTAAGGCTCCATTGTCATATTTTAAAGACCTAAAAAAAATAATACTTCATTTTATATGGAATCAGAAAAAACCTTGAATAGCCAAGACATTACTCAGAAATAAAAACAGAGCAGGAGGAATCACGCCACCAGACCTGAGACTGTACTATAAATCGATAGTGATCAAAACAGCATGGTACTGGCAC
>CAUYRH010085539.1:0-12815 GCA_963574655.1 Perodicticus potto
CCCGCGCCCCCCGGGGGGCCGGGGCCCCCCCGGGGGGGAGGGGCAGCCAGGTGGCGACGGGCCGCCCGGGGGGGAGGGGGACACCAGGTGGGGAGGGGGATCCAGGTGGTGATGGGGATCCAGGTGGGGATGGGGACTCCAGGTGGGGATGGGGATCCAGGTGGGGGTGGGACTCCAGGTGGGGATGGGGATGCAGGTGGGGATGGGGATGCAGGTGGGGGTGGGGATCCAGGTGGGGGTGGGGATCCAGGTGGGGGTGGGACTCCAGGTGGGGATGGGGATCCAGGTGGGGATGGGGATCCAGGTGGGGGTGAGGACTCCAGGTGGGCCTGGGGACCCAGGTGGGGGTGGGGATCCAGGTAGGGATGAGACTCCAGGTGGGGGTGGGGATCCAGATGGGGATGAGACTCCAGGTGGGGATGGGGACCCAGGTGGGGGTGGGGATCCAGGTGCGGATGGGACCCCTGGGTGAGAATTGGAGCAAATCTTGCTCCAGACATGCCCAGTCGGCTTCTGCCCAATCCCCGGTGGCCTCTGTAGGACACCAGGGGACACTGTTCCAAACATGGGACTTGCTGTCCTTTGGGGAAGGGGGCTGCTTACTTAGCGTGTCTTCATCCTCCGTGTTTGTGGTGCCGGGACTCAGGTACTTGAAGGGAGCCAGGAAGGTGGACAGTATGCTCACTCTGTCTGCAAGGGAAGAACAGAGATGCAGCTGACACAGGGGAGGCAGACAGGTCAGTTTGGTCTCAGACACTTGGTTCTGTGTAAGTCTTCTGATGACTGTCTGATATTTTATCGAATCCCTGTCCCCTTCCCGTTTTTAACCTATACGGCTCCTTCCTCCCTCTTATCTCGCCCCCTCACCTTATCCCTCAGAACTTGGAGCACTCGCCCAGGTGTGGCCTTGCGTGTGTTTATAGGACACTGGGCAGTGCCTATTGTGGCAGTATCATTTCACAGACAGCAACTAAAGTAAGTAAAAAATTTTAAAGTCAAAAGGGAATCATGCAAATAAACCCAGGACTTGTTTTCCCCATTTGTGAAAAATTTGTTGTGTGAACTCAAAATGCAAAAGAAAGGATGTATCAGCACTGTAGCCTGGTCACTTGTTGGGTTGGCGCGGCCTTGAGGTGGTGTGGGCAGACACTCTGCACAGGGCTTCTTGGGACAGGCCATGCACAGCGGCTCTGTGGACAAGAGAGCCTGGGCTGCCCTCTGCCCACAGCCCTGCTGTCTGGGTAAGCAAAGGCCAGGCTGGACGCTCGTCCTGGGCACAGTTTCAAAAATACAGCAAACTAGGAAGTGCTGCTCCTGACCATTTCCCCTGGCCTCTGCTGCCTATTTTTTAAATAGATTAAGGAATAAATAAAATTCCTTCTTCTAGAGACTTCTATGGGCTACATCAAACCACAGAAGTTAGGACTTTTGTCCTCACATAGACCGTGCTGCACTGGGTAAGGGCGGTTCATGGCACACAGCCTGTCGGCTCCCAGGTTTCAGCCCTTCAGCTCTGCACAATTAGTTATGCATTGTTATAAATCCTGACCCCCGTCCTCAGAAAGCCATGTAAGGAACTGTTCCCACTCCTCGTCCAGCTCGGTGCAGGCGTGACAGAGGCCTTGCCGAGTGTGCCATTGTCTAAGTGGCCCCGAGGGTCACTGGGATTAGTCACTTTGCTCTGCAGGACACCTCCCATCTCCCCTGGAGCCACCCACACCTGAGGGCAGGTGGCCTAGAGGTCACTGCTTGGCCGGGTCTGTCACCACTAGGACGAGTGTCTGCGTGGTGCCATCACTTGACACTGTGTATGCCGACCTCAGTGAGATTTCTCTCGAAGTCGTAACTGGTGTGTGTGCCCTTGGCTGCGAGGAGCCAACCCCAGCCTGAAACTTGCTCTTATTTTGGAGACGGGGCCTATTTTCTCTCTGGCTAAGTTTTCCAGAGGCCGGGGTAGTTCATGCTGACATTCATTCCTGAGGTTGTTCACAGCTGTTCTTTCTGTAGGGACAATGGGATGTTCACACAAAGAGAACAATAAATAACTCAAACATAAAATGCCTGCACTCTTTGTTCTACTGAGCAAGAAGAATAAGTTTAGGAAAGGATCTGTTCTCCTGAAGCCTCATGGCCCAGGCCAGTTAGCTGCGAGAGACTGAAATTGCAGGTTTGAGCTCTGATTTCACTAAGTGGACCAGTGTCACAGAGGAGGATGCTCAGGTGCTTTGCACTGGAGGCTCTCAAATGAAATGACCATTTTTAAGTAAAGCCACAGCAACACACTAAACTGCTTCAGAGCTCACCTTAGCAAAATTGAGAAACATATGTTTGGATATTACAGCAATTTAGGAAAAGTTCCACGCTGTCCCAGGGCTGAGGGAAATGCATTTACTATAGTAACTTTTAGGAATTGTAAGAGTTCCTCATCATCTTGTTTAGAAATTAAATTGTCCAGAGTTAATGGGGTGGGGGTTACTTTTAGGTGTGATAAGAATGGTGCATGATCGTCCCTGAAAACCACAGGTGGACATGAGACAATTCTGTGCAGCCTCAGGAGTCACGGAAGAGTGTCTGACTCAAATCACCGTGTCACGGGCTGCACTGTCCATGTGCTGCCTGCCCAGTTGATGGGCCCGCACGTGCTGAGGCTGCCCGGCTACCTGGTCACCAGTTACACTGTGCCATTACTGGCAATGTGACTTAGTTTTCCTGATGTGTTCATTCTGAGAAACGAAGTTCAGAGTCAGCCTAAGGCTGTGGACATGTCCTCAGTTCCCAGCCTGCATTGCCTTCCCCTCTGAGCAGGAGGCCTCACATTCTCCTTTTCTGCTAGCTTAGAAGTTTATCCTGGAAGCAGCTGCCAACTTTTCTGGATCCTTCTTTCTCGTCTTGCCTTTGTCAAATGACTCCCTATGGTCATTGGCCATGTCCTTAAAATCCACAGCATCTTCTCTGTTTCCAGGGCCACCAGACATTGGAAAGGACAATGTGATGAGCACTTCATGACCCAAGGAGCAGATGTACTTGCATTCAGCATTAGTTAATATTTCGTGGAAAAATTAGATGGACTCTCTAAAGAGTAATCACCTACATGTGTTCATAAGCAGAAGTGTCAGGGAAGTGGAAAATGAGTTCCAGGACAGATGTGCGGGAGGCACAGACGCTCCCCCTGGTGGGAGAGGGAGCCAGGTCCCACCGTGTGCTCCCCAAATCCAGGCCCGTGACTTGGTGCTGTCAAGCAGTTTAGCAATCTTTAGTTTTGTCTTAGCACTTCCGGATCTATTTTGATGAAGAAGGAAAAGTGTAGCTGTGTAATACTACCCTTCAGGGTGAGAAGAGAGAAGATGTGAGTGTGCCAAATACCTCAGGCCTACGTCTCAGGGCTCTAGAACATTTATTGTAAATTTAGAACACACACGACATCTTGATAAGGGGTAAATATAATTATTCTGTTGCAAATTTCTTCCTTTGTTCGTGAGGCAGTCACCTGTCATAAGCTAAACTTGCGTATTTTAATCTCTAGCCAGTCAGTACAAATAACATGAAAATCATAGCTAAAAAGTCAACAAGGGAGATATAAGATACTAAAAAAGATAAATTAATTAACAAATCAAGGAAAAAGAAACAAAAATATAAAGAACAGGAAACAAATTAGAAATATAATGGACTTAAACCCAAATACATTAGTAATGAACATTAAATATCAGTGGACTGATCACTTCAAGTAAAGTGCGGAGATAGTCAGATTGGATGAAAAACCCAAACTTATCTTTTTGTTGCCTACACAAGAAACCAACTTGAGATGCAAAGATGTGGATATATTAAAATCAAATGATTAAAAAGAGCTATACCATGCAGAGATGGAATGGTGATACCAGCAATAGACACAGGAGACTCCAAAACACAGAATATTGTGGGGATCAAGGAAGCAACGACACAGGAGACTCCAAAACACAGACTATTGCTGGGGATCCAGGAAGACGGGACAGTGGTCAGGTCACCAGGGAAAGTGATGTCCTCAGTGTCTGTGCACTTAGGGTGTCACACAATGTCAATCAAAGCTGACAAAACTGATGGGGCAGGATGTAAACAATCACAGAGATTTCAACACTCCTCTCTGAGTTACTGCTAGAACACACAGTGAGAAAATCAGCAGAGAGCAAAAAGTTTAAACAGTGCTATCCGCTGACGTGGCCTAAATGGTATTTGTAGAACCTGCCAGTAAACAAGAGTAGACGCTACACGCCTTTTGCACCCACACAGAATATCTAGTGATAATAGACAGATTATAAGCTACAAAGTAAGACAGGTCCCAAAAAACTTCAAAGTATTGATGCTGTTAAAATATACTTTGTGACCATATCATAATTAAATTAAGTAATGGTAACAAAAAGATATCTGGAAAATCTCCATATACTCAGAAATTAAGTACTGTCATTTTAAGTAACCCAAGGCTCGAAAGAGAAATCACAAGGAAAATGAAAACCTCTTTATTTTCAAGGATAATGAAAGTATAACATATCACAATTTGTGGAACGGAGTTAAAGCAATACTTGGAGGGATATTCAAAGTTCTAAATTTATGCTTATATTACAAAAGAAGAAATGTTCAACATTAGTGATTTAAGCTACAAGAAGCTAGAAAGAAAAAAAGATAATCTCCTACTGAACCTAACGTAGGTACAAGAAGAAAAGAATAAAATTAGGAGAAGTCAAACAGGAAACAGAAAAGGAAAAAAGCCTCCAATGATGCCAAAAAATGGCGGTCTGAAAAAATTAATAAATTTGATAAACCTCGAGTTAGATTGGTTACCAAAAGAGAGAAAAAAACCCATGTTATCAAATTAAAACAAATATGTTTTTGTAGTCATTAAATAAGACAAATTGGGAATAATGTGAACCACTGTATGTTAGTAAATGTAACACACAGATGCAACGGGCATGTTCCCTGAAAGATACACACCTTCCAAGTTCACTGAAGGAAAAGCAGGAAACCCACAGAGTGCAATGTATATTAAATATATATATTTGTATAAAATTTACCTAATCCCTGACAATAGTCTGTGCTTTAAAATCCACTATGTCGATAGCTAATACATATATAAATTTAAATAATGGGTACAGAACAGTTTCACATAAAAATTCCATTCCGGATAGTTCCCCCTGGTGAATTGCAAGAAATACTTAAAGAAGAAATTATACCAATTCTATGCAAGATCTCCTAGAAAATAGAAGATGTGGAAAGAGTGCCAAAATTATTTGATGAGGCCAGTGTTAATCTAAAGCTAAAACTGACCAATGATGGTATAAGGAAAAAACTACAGACCAATAGTCACATGAGCAGGTGAAAGTCTCTAACAAGAGATATTAAAAATGAGGTTCAGGTTGGGTGCGGTGGTTCATGCCTGTAATTCTAGCACTCTGGGAGGCCAAGGCGGGTGGATTGCCTGAGTTTGAGACCAGTCTGAGCTAGAGTGAGACTCCATCTCTAAAAATAGCTTGGCGTTGTGGCAGGTGTCTGCAGTCCCAGCTACTCAGGAGGCTGAGGCAAGAGGATCACTTGAACCCAAGAGTTTGAGGTTGCTGTGAACTGTGACTCCACAGCACTCTACCACGGGTGACAAAGTGAAACTCTGTCTCAAAAAACCAAAACAAACAAACAAAGAAACAAACAAAAACCAAATCAGATTCAACATATAGAAAAGGATAATATTTCATGAACAACTGTGGTTCATCCCAGGAATGTAAGATTGGTCTGAAGTTTGAAAATCAATCAATGTAATTCACTATGTTAACAGAATAAAGTGAAAAATCTATATCATTGTCTCCGCAGATACAGGAAAATATTTGACAAAATGGAATACCCATTCTTTGTAAAAAATCTTAAAAAAAAAAAGGACTAGAATAAGGATTCCTCAAATCGATATAGGACATATCTCCAAACTTATAGTTAATATGACATTTAATGATGAAAGAGTGAGCGTTCCTCCTGGAGCAGGAACAAGGCAGGATGTCTGCTTCAGGCCCCACTCATCACTGTGCTGGGACCCAGCCTGCTCATGAGGCAGGGATGTAAAACTCACAGAGACTGGAAAGAAGGCCAAACTGTGTTTCTTCTCATGGAATGACCAAAACCCAGAAACTCCTATGGCAAGATGATGACCATGACTAGAACTGACCAGTGAACCCAGCAAGGTCACAGTTCACCACTCCAACACACAGAACAAGGTCACAGGTCACCACTCTAACACACAGAACAAGGTCACAGGTCACCACTCCAACACACACAGCAAGGTCACAGGTCACCACTCCATCACACACAACAAGGTCACAGGTCACCACTCCAACATACAGAACAAGGTCACTGGTTACCACTCCAAAACACAGGACAAGGTCATAGGTCAGCACTCCAATACACATGAGAAGGTCATAGGTCACCACTCCAACACACAGAACAAGGTCACAGGTCACCACTGCAACACACACAAGGTCACAGGTCCCCCCTCCCATACACAAATCCTCTGTGCTTCTATGTGCCAGTGATGAGAAACTGGAACACGCAGTAAAAAAGCCGAGCTGTGAGGACAAAAGGCGTAAAATACGCAGGTAAAATGTGAAAGAAAGAAGATACCAAACCTGCACGCTCATCATCAGAAACTTGCTACACGAAATTAAAGAAGATCAAAATAAATAGAAAGATACACCGTTTTCAGAGAATGGAAGATTCATTATTTTTACAACATCAATTGTCTCTAAGATTCATTTACAGATTCAATCCAATCTCAATCAACACCTATGGGCGTTTTTTTGAAATTGAAGGATAATTTTATATGGAAATGCAAAGCTCCCAGAATAGCCAAAACAATATCAATAGTGAAAAAAAGAAGACTAATTCGGTAATGGCACAAAGATAAGGCAGCTGACCCATGGGACAGAACAGGGTGTGAAGCAGGAGAGCCACATTCATGTGGTCAATTGGTTTTTGACAAAGATCCCAAGGCAATTCAGTGAGGGAAAGGAGTCTTGATTACAAATGGGGTTGAAGAAACTGGACAACATATTGAAGAAAAATGACTTCTGAGCCCTACCTCACACTGCATGTGACGTGACAATCGTCACAACAAAATGGGTGATAGATAAAACGGAAACAGCCAGAACTATATTTTCAAGAAGAAAATATAGGAAATGATGTTCGTGAAACAGCACCTAGAAAGCATAGACAAATGAAAGTAAAAGGGACCCACCGTTTGGGATAATGTAGTTACAATCAGTGTGACTGTTTTTTATCCAGAATAGAAGAAGAACTCTTACAACTTAATAATAAAAAACTAATTAAAAATGGGCAAAATACTTGAACAGAAACGTCACAATGTGGAGAAATGCAAACAGGCCAACAATGTTTGACGGCATCACACTTTAAGGAAATGCAAATAAAACCACAGTGAGATGACGACCTCACTAGAAAGGCTACTATGGAAAAGACTGACAATGTGTTTGTCAGCAAAGACGTGGGGAAGGTGACAACTCACACATTGCTGTAACAACTTCAGAAAACTCAGGGAAATGTTTTGGCTGTTAAATATACACCTTTCCTGTGACCTGACTTTTAGATATTTACCTGAAATAAATAAGATACACATCTTCTCAAAAAGACTTGTACAAAGACTTTATAAAGACTTTATTCATCACGGTTTAAAACTGTAAATATCCCGGAGGTCTCTCAACAGAGGAATGCACAAGTGAATTGCAGACTTGTATGCCATCTGCATGATGGAATACTCTTCAGCAAAACGAAACAGAATGACCGAAATATTCAAATGCATCATAATATGGGGGAGAGAAGGTGTTATGTGACTCATTCATACGAAGTCCCAGGACAAGCAAAACTTCTGCAGGTGGAAGCTCTCAGAGTAGGTGTCTCTGGGGGTTGGTTAGGGATGCGCTGAGGGGTCTAAATAGCGTGTCCAGCTTGGGGATGTGTTACAGGTGTGTGTGCATTTGTCCTCGAACATAACATAAGGTGTGTACACGTTGCTGTATGTAAATTGCATTTCAATCATTAAAAGAAACATTGAAAGGCAAAACCATGATTGGACAAGAAAATAAATGCTGTCAAGCAAGCCTCAAAGAAGGGTTTAATCTTGAAGATACCTGCTAAGAGGAGTAAATCACACATCCACGTAAACTTCTACTCGTCAGGACCTTAGGCTTTTGGGCTCTTTCCATTTGCTTTATAGATGTGAAAGCTTTAAAGACGGTTAGATATTCATCAAGAAAAATCACAACCTCGAAGATAAAGTCCTCTGGAGCCATCTTAAGGTGAGCCTCAAGATGCTGCGCGCGAGTAACGTGAGGGATGAGATGGGAGGTTGAGGACACGTCAGCCGGGGGAGCCGCTGCGGAGGCCAGAACTGGACCTCAGGCCGGCACATTCACCTTGGGAGGCTGAGCTGCGGCCCGAGGACTCGGTTTGCCCACAGGTGGTTGGAGGGACTGTGAAAAGAGCAATCTTTTTGGAGCCCACGTTGAGGATGTAAACCCTGTTTTATATACGAGTAATTTCTCAAATAACTTTTAACGATAGTGACGAACATTTAAACAAACCTTTCAGTATGTGAACAGGTGTCAGTTACCTGGAACACGTGTTCATGTGGAATAACATATTGGCTGAAAATTTTAATAGAAATGATAATTATTAGAAAATCCAAGAGTTTGACCTCATACACTGCTTCCTGGAAAGCACTAAATGTTTCCAGGTGTGGGCTATTTAAAAAAACACACAGATTAAGTGCGTTGGTTCTGTCTTGCGTCAGAAATTGAAAGTGAGGCGTGAACCTTTGTCTCCCTGTTTTGTAGGCTGAGTATATCTCACATCTCAGCCACGCGGGGGAGAAGGCTGACAGTTGGATCCCATAGAACTGTGCTGGTGCCCTCGGGCTACAATGCTTCAGCCTCTTTTGTAAGTTCCCTTCTCATGTTTTCTTTTTGCCAAAACACACTCTGACAGATGGCCTCCCCGGAGCCTGACCCACTTTCTTTCATAGCTGTGTATTCTAAGCAAACACAGGTATGTCTTCAACTGGGCAGTGCTTCTCTAAACACAGACACAGATCAGTGTGAACAGGTGGGGCGCCCTGGGAAGCAAGAAAATAATTAACCTCAGTGCGGGCAGAGGAAGGAGTGACATGTTGGAGCGGAAGGAGAGTTGCACGGACTTTCAGGAGCGCGTGCTTACGTCTCTGCTTCCCCGACAGTCCCACCATGACATGGGGGAGTCGGCGACTTTTAAAGACACGAACAAGCACACACGCCAGGCTGTCCCTGGGGCTCTTTCAGGTGGGAGTCGTGGGCACAGAGATGGATGGTCTGACCACGGTTGATGGGAAAGGCAAATCCTTGCAAGAAAGCACACTTAAATCAGGAAAAGCATCTGGAGGTGTGTTTGCACTGTGAGCGGGGAAGTGAAGAAAAGCTCTCTGAATGCTCCACAGCTGGCTGCTGGCTGCGGCTTCCAGACGCAGCCCTCACTTAGCTCCATGCGGGGAAGGTGGCTTGCGGGGCGTGTGACATCCTCCTGCTCGGTCCTCTGGCATCCTCAGCAAGCTTTGTGGCTGTGCAGTAACCACTCACAGCGCCTCCGCCGCTCACGGGGTGGCCCAGTTCGGAAGACACTGTGCAAGGTCATCTGCTTGTGAGCAAAGCTCCGTCTGCAGGTGGAAGCCGCAGGGCACTTGTGCTCTGCAGTGCCCAGCTTTCTTCTGACCCCAAGGCCGAGTCCCTTACCTCCTACTGGACAGTTTCCCTGATTGCTTTGGGGGATTCCTGAGTCATTCATTCTGCTGAAAACTGGAGGAGCATCGCGTGCCAGGAACCCGCACACCCAGTATACTCCTCTGACTCGTGAACACATCCCTGGGGGCCAACCTGGACGTGCTCGGACACCCGACTGCCCTCCTCCCTCCTGCCGCTCTCGCCCCTCTCCCTGGGCGGCTGGCCGTCCTGGGCTGCCCAATAAGCTTATCTTGCAGGGGTTTCCCGTCTACTCTTGAACTTGCTGCAGAATCATTTTTCTTGAGTGAAGGTTGTGCAGAGGTCCAGGAGGTGAGTGAGTGTGGAACTTCTTGGGATCACATGTGGGTTTAGGAGACCGGACGGGGTTCCCAGGTGGGCAGGGAGCCAAGGAGGGCTAGTGTAGGGGAAATTTGGAAATGCTCTGTTTCCCTGTGTATCTGAGATGAAGAAGGTTGTGCTGGGGGCAGCCCCTCAGGGATGCGGTGGCTGGAGTCTCCTGCCATGGACAGTGGGTGGGACCGCACAGAGGCCCTCCTCAGATGGCTCCATGCCACCAGTGACCAGGCCGAGGGACACACATCCTCCCTATACACTACACAGTGCCAGTGTCCACAATGCACACTTGGTTTTGTAACCTCGAGTTAAACTAAAAGCACTATTTCACATAGTCCCCCAAGGCCCCGGCCAGTTCCCTTATCCCCTGACGTGGTGTCAAGCTGTGACTCACGGGTCCTGGTGTGGAGGCAGCTTTCCTGTGGTCCCCTTGCTGCTCCACAGTAGCCCCGGCTGCCACTGTACCTGGATGGGGTGGGACGTCCCCAGCAGCGGCTGCCCCGAAGAGGTTGTGCTGGCTGGGGCGGGGGGTGTCTCTGGGTTACTCCAGGTGTCCCCCTCGGTGGCCAAATGGGCAGCCACTGGCCTTTCTCTCTGCTCGGCTGGGCTGGAAGCCTCGGGAAGCAGTTGTGAGGCCGGCAGGGCTGCTGAGTGGCCACCTGGAGGTCCTGGGCCCTGCCTGGCTCTGTTCCCTCTGTTCTGGTACCAGGAGTCCCACTGTGCGTCCTCCCCCCGTCCTGGCCCAGAGGCCACAGAGAAGGCTTCCTTGGGGCTTTTTTGAATCCAAGGTCCATGAGGGAGGATGTTTTGGGAGCACCCCCGTTCCAGCTGGCGGTGCCTCCCTCCGCGGCGGCCTCGTGGGGTGGGAGACACCGAACCTTCCACAGAGGTGACTGCACTGAGCACCATGCCTGCCTTTGACTGACTCTAAAATGAACATGTCATCATTGCAGGAAATGTGAGAATATACATTATTTAAGAAGGAAACAAATTGCCTACACTGTTAGCCATTTTGCAGAGTCTTTTTTACTCTCTCATTTTGACAGGCAAAGATTGGGGAGCCTGATTATCGATGGAGACTGATTTGATTTGTAAATACACAGTATGCGTCATTCTTGATGAAACCAAGGGAATATTTTACACGGTTTGATAATCCTTTTTCCTGTTATATTATATTGTGAACATTTTTCATTAACTATTCCTTAAACATGAGTTGCAATGTCTACATAACACATCCTGTTGAAAGTATGTAACAGAACATGTGTGACCCTCCCATGTCCTCGGACACAGAGGGAGTTTCAGAGTTTGCAGTATGTGTGTGTGAACATGTGTACATGGTAGCCCTTTCCACGTCTCTGAATGTTCCAGCTGATGTTCATAAGGAAGAAGCTGCATTGGGAATAAATAATTTCAAGGCTCTTCATATCCAAAATCAAATTATTTTCAGAGAGACACTTTCGAGCATGATCAGCACATCCCTCTCAGTCCTCACCAGCTACAGTGTTATTTTAAATCATTGCCCATTCGAAATAAAAAGTGCATCTCAGGGTGCTAATCTGCCCAGGGGCCACTAACAGGGGTGCTCAGCCCTGCTCCTTGGGGGGTGTTGGCTGTGTGATCAGCGGGCTCTTGTGTTAACCTCTGAGCCTTTCTGTGCTGAGAGGAGCCAGGTGAACAGCTGAGCAGGGGCCTGAGTCTCCGAGCATGTGGGGCAGGGCTGGCTCCGAGGACGAGGGTGCCTGCGCCCCTCATCAACTGTCCATGAAGCTGGACTGGCAGGGGGTATGTCCCAGCCTCAGACATCAGTGCAGTAGCATCAGTGATGGCCCAGAGGAGGCTGGTGGGCTGCACTTTGGGGAGATCAGTGGAACCCCTCAACCCGCAGCTAATCACAATGTCCCCTCTGCTCGTGGCCCTCGGACATGCTCTGCTCACAGGAGCACCTGCAGCACGTGGCCCAGAGCTGTCGAATCCAGGCCCGGAGAGGCCAACCCCATCCTCAGGACAAGGATCTTCTGCCTTTTCCAGCATGGGCCGTAGCCTTGACATGCCCTGAAGCTGGATGGTTTAAAAGTGTATGTTCTTTTAGGTCCTTCATCTCTGTGGCCGTGGGTGCTCAGCGGTGCCAGTTGGGTGCCCCCACTCACCTACATAATATCAGGGCTGGGAGTGGTTAGGCTGAGATAACAAAATAATAAAGCTGGGAGCAGTTCACTCCCTTTTCTGTGCATACAGACTACAGAACCAGAGAAATCTAAATGCATGCCTGCGTTCAGGGCAAAGTGGCTGCTGCTCTAGAAATGTCATTTTCTAAGGAGCTAGTTGGCATATAAATTGTACCTGGTGTAGCCGTGATGTTGAGCTGGCCTCTCCTCCGCTCCAGTGCAGAGGACTTTGTGTCTGAGGACTCCCCAACCCCGTCACTCCCTAGAGTCAGTTGCCGTGGGCTCTGTTTCCCCACAAAGACCTGCGGACACAAGGACTCGGGTGTGCACAGTGTTTCTTCTCCACCTGTGAGGACTCAGGTGTGCACAGTGTCCCTTCTCCACCCATCAGGACTGGGGTGTACACAGTGTCCCTTCTCCACCCATGAGGACTGGGGTGTGCACAGTGTCCCTTCTCCACCCATGAGGACTGGGGTGTGCACAGTGTCCCTTCTCCACCTGTCAGGACTCGGGTGTGCACAGTGTC
>CAUYRH010085541.1:0-18890 GCA_963574655.1 Perodicticus potto
CACAAAAACAGACTTAATGTTTATTTTTGTTTTATACATTTTCAGGTATTGTTTAAACAAATGTACATGCAATGCACACATCTGATGAATGGGTGTTCTAAGTTTTCTTGCTAATACGTTTGAGTTCTCTGTGGATTCTGGTTATTAAACCTTTGTCGGAGACATAACCTGCAAAAATCTTCTCCCATTTTGAGGGCTGTCTGCTTGCTTTACTTACTTTGTTCTTGGTTATACAGAAGCTTTATTGTTTTATCAGGTCCCAGTAATGTATTTTTGGTATTGCTTCAATTGCCCAGGGGGTCCTCCTCATAAAATATTCACCCAGACCAATTTCTTCAAGTGTTTTTCCTGCACTTTCTTCTAGGATTTTTATAGTTTCATGTCTTAAGTTTAAATTTTTAATCCAATGAGAGTCTATCAAGAAAAGGACAAGTGATCCCATCTCATAGTGGGCAAGGGACTTGAAGAGAAACTTCTCTGAAGAGGTCAGGGGCACAGTCTACACATCCATGAAAAAATGCTCATCTTCCTTAATCATCAGAGTAATGCAAATCAAAACTAGTTTGAGATATCATCTAACTCCAGTAAGATTAGCCCATATCACAAAATCCCCAAACCAGAGGTGTTGGCAAGGATGTGGAGAAAAGGGAACACTTCTACACTGCTGGTGGGAATACAAACTAATACACTCCTTTTGGTACGATGTTTGGAGAACACTTGGGGATCTAAAAATAGACCTGCCATTCAATCCTACAATTCCTCTACTAGGTATATATCCAGAAGACCAAAAATCACATTACAACAAAGATATTTGTACCAGAATGTTTATTGCAGCTCAATTCATAATTGTTAAGTCATGGAAGAAGCCCAAGTGCCCATGGACCCATGAATGGATCAATAAATTGTGGTATATGTGCATCATGGAATATTAAGCAGTCTTAGAAAAAGATGGAAATGTTACATCTTTCTTGTTTACATAGATGGAGCTAGAACATATTCTTCTTAGCATTGTATCTCAAGAATGGAAGAAAAAGTATCCAATGTACTCAGCCCTACTATGAAACAAAGTAATAGTAGCTTTCATATGAAAGCTATAACTATAGCCCAACAATATGGGGAAAGGGGATAGGGAGGGGAGCAGAGGGGGAGGGTAGAGGGAGAATAATTGGTGAGATCACACCTATGGTGCATCTTACAAGGGTACTTGTGAAATTTATAGGTGTGGAATATAAATGTCTTAACACAATAAAAAGAAAATTCCATGAAGGCTATGTTAATAAGCTTGATGGAAATATTTCAAATTGTATATGAAAGCAGCACATTGTGGTGGTTTTATATATAATATAAAACCCCACGATTGCATTAATGTACACAGCTGTGATTTAATAAAAAAATTAAAGAACAGAGCAATAAAAACAAAACAAAACAAAAACCCTAAGTTTAATCGGATAGCAATAGTTTATGAGATCACTGAGGTTTGAATAGTTGCACTTATTTTAAATATACACAATGATATGCAAAAAATATACAGTTTTGTTTGAAACTAAATATTGAATCATACTTTTTAAGGGTGGTAGATATAAACAATTTAAAGTTTCCTCTAAAGTCTATTTTTGAGAATATCCTCCTTTCTTTCTTAAAATCTGAAGTACTACTGACATCACCATCTTTACAACCACAATTAAAATCACAGTAAAAATAGTTACCATTTTTAGATCATACTATATATCAGACTCCTAATGTGTATTCTCTCGTTTAATCTTTATAACTACTCTATGATATTATTATTATTAATTTTACTCTGTACATAAAAACTGAGGCTCAGGAAGGCTAACCAATGTTTCTAAGAACTGCAGATACTATCACAATTATTTTTAAAATGAAATCTTTATTGTTCTCACTTTTAACCCAATTGTGTCTTTTCATATTTGGGTGTGTTGATAGGTTAGATTGGGCAAAGTGAGGGTTCTGGAGTAACTACATAGAAGATGTTTCTAGACTTGAGATCAAAATCAAGTTTTACTTATTTCAGAACACATACATGTGTGGACATGCACACATAAACACACACACACACAAGACAAAAGCCAGATAGTAGGCTAGAACCCATTATGCCAAAGAGAGGAGGGACTTGCGATGTAACAAAACCATTTACAGATACTGTATGTAGCCCTTTGCAGGACTGAATGTATGCATTGGAAATGTGATAGGGCAGAAAGCCAGGATATATGTAAATGAATGTATCTTGGTTGCCATTTCACAAGCAGGAAAGAATTCCAGCGGTCATATTTGGACTTAAGTTTAAAGAAAGATATTCAGCCCTTGGCTTAAGTCAGGAAAAAGAACATTAATATGTGTCTGTTTTAAGGTTACCTAGGGTTTGTTTTACTCATGTGTGGTAAGGCATGCATTATCACTTTACAGCCCTGGGACCAGGTCATTTTGCTGTTGCTGAAAATCATTTTTGCAGATGGTGGAGAGAAAGAGAGCTAGATGATTTCCAAGGTTTCTCACTGCCTGTGTGATTAGCATAGCCTCAGCATATCTTTAGAAGGGGAGTAATAAGGGGAAACTTGATCTCATGGGGTGTGGAGGGCATACTGCTGAGAGGATGCTCACCTAAGAGGTGTGGTAGACACAATTAGCATAGGGAAGAATTGTACTAATAATCAGAAGACATGCTCTCCAGTTCTCCCACCCCACTCTGTTGCTGGGTAATATTGAGTTACTTCCTGGGCTGAAGATTAAAAACAATTCCAACAGTTCAGGGATTCAAAGCTTAGGAGAAGAGTTGACAGTGACGAAAAAAAGTAGGAATGGAAAATTGTGTAGTAAAATAAGTTGTTAACTAGTTATATAGAAAGTATGCAGGAATATATATTCAGTTGTGTACAATTTCATCTGATTGTGGGTATTCTAAGGAAAGCAGGTTGTAGTCAACTTGAAGAGAATCTCTGGATGTTCTTATTAAAATTAAATATAGAGTTTCCTATTATTTATCTTTCCTTTTCCTCAGTTTCTATAATACTGGTTAGCTGCCACACATTCCTTGGTAAACCTGTTTAATTGTTTCTTAATTGTTTAGTATGCTCTAAATGTTTTTTCTTCTGTGTCTTATAAAAATAGACTATGAGTTCCTCAAGTTAAGAGCTATGTCTAGATTCCTTGCAGTATCTAATGACTTCTGAGTGTATGCACTGTCAATACATATTAAGAGATGATAAATTTATTGCATGGAAGAACCTTACCAAGTTTTTAATTTAGCTCTTTAAGCTTTGTGATGAGCAAATAGACTTGGAGAAGATGAAATGCTCATCTAAGGCCACAGGTGATTTGGGAGTAGTGCCCTGACCCAGTCCCATGCCTGGGTCCCCTCACCATGCCTCTTGATTGCTAGATTCAGTGTTCAGTGCTTACGTATGCCTTTTTATGAGCTTACTGGTTTTTAAAAGAAAAAGCTAAATTCATTTAAATGTTTTACAAATTCTAATTGCCCATAACTACACAAAATTTCTCCAACGGTATAATTTTAACTAGGCCTTTATTCTGTCATTTGTCATTGATATAGATGACAGGAATAGAATAGGTATTAAAATGTCAAGTGTACTAGGATGATGACATTTTATGTAAGTGAATAATTAAATCACATTTTGGAAGAAATGATACTCCCTTTTTCCAAAAAAGTGAACTGTATTTGAGAACATTTTCTTGAGATGTTTCCAATTGGTATTCCATAACTTAATACCAACAAGCTTTATATATTACCCCAGAGCAGCCAAAGGATAAAACAAGATGATGCTGTCCATGGAAACGTGGAGACAACTATGTACTATGTACAGATGTCTAAATGCTTTCCCAGGCTACAGTGGAAGATGGACATTATGTTTCTAACAACGAGTCCTAGTGCCAACAGCAAACTGCTTATCTTCATTACAAACATTGGCAGAAGTCTGATCCTCTATGGGATTAATTGATACACATTTTCTTATTGGAAAGAAATAGCACTCATAGGAGGTGTTACTAAAAGTGTTACTTTTAATAAAAGTATACTTTGCAGATGTTACTACTAAAAGTGATATTTTGCAACACTAATGTTTGGCAACACTTGTTTGTGACTCTCAAATTGCCTAACTCTCCATTTAATATCTTATTAAAAGAGAAGAGTGATGATAATTTTAAAACTTGAATATAGCATGATTCTGCTTTAAAGTTATCTGAGCATAATCATACTGGGTAGAATGAAATGTTAACAGTAAAAAGAGGTGTTATATTATAATTTTAACATCCTTTTTATATGTATATATATATGTGTGTGTTTATGTCTATAAATCAGTTAGAAGAAAAACTTTCCAAAGTTATATCTTGGAATTATTTCAATAATTGGATCCTGAAAACATTATTTTAAATTTGTCATTCATATTTTGATTATGCATTCTTTTTTAATTTTTATTTTTTATTAAATCATAAATACATAGATCATGTATACATTAATGCATTTATGGGGTACAATATGCTGATTTCATATAGAATTAGGAATGCTTACATCACATTGGTTAATATATACCTCATCTCGTTTACTTAATTATTGTGTTAAGACATTTATACTCTATACTTAATAGATCTGACATGTACCCTTGCATTATGCACCATAGGTGTGATCCCACTATTCACTCTCCCTCCATCTGACTTCCCCCTTCCCCTCCCATCCTCACCTCCTCTCTCCATCATCCTGGGCCATAGTTGTGATCTATTCTTCATGTGAAAGTGTGAGTGATTGTAAATTGGTTTCATAATAGTAATGAATACATTGGGTATTTTTTCTTCCATTCTTAAGATACTTTACTAAGTAGAATATGTTCCAACTCCATCCATGTAAACGTAAAAGAGTTAAAGTCTCCATCTTTTTTAAGGCTGCATAATATTCCACGTATACCACAGTTTATTAATTCATTCATGGGTCGATGGGCACTTGGGCTTTTTCCATGACTTGGCTATTATGAATTGAGCTTCAATGAACAATCTGGCGAAAATGTCTTTGTTATAAAGTGATTTTTGGATTTCTTGATATAGAGTAGAGGAATTGCAGGATCAAACAGCAGGTCTACTTTTAGATCCCTGAATATTTTCCATAATTCCTTCCAAAAGGGCTGTATTAGCTTGCTCTCCCACCAGCAGTGCAGAATTGTTCCCTTTTCTCCACATCCATGCCAACATCTGTAGTTTGGGGATTTTGTTATATGAGCCACTCTTACGGGAGTTAGATGATATCTCAAAGTGGTCTTGATTTGCATTTCTCTGATAATTAAAAGTGACGAGCATTTTTTCATGTGTTTGTAGGCCATGCACCTATCATCTTCAGGGAACCTTCTGTTCAAGTCCCTTGCCCACAATGAAATGGTATTACTTGTTCTTAACTTGTTAATATGTTTGAGTTCTCTGTGGATTCTGGTTATCAAACCTTTGTCAGAAGCATAACCTGCAAATATCCTCTCCCATTCTGAGTACTGCCTGCTTGCTTTACTTACTGTGTTTTTGGCTGTGCAAAAGCTTTTTGGTTTGATGAGATCTCAGAATTGTATTTTTGGTTTTGCTTCAATTGGCCGGCGGTAGGGGGGGTTCTTCTTCATTATGTATTCTCCTAGGCCAATTTCCTCCAGTGTTTCTCCTGCACTGTCTCTAAGAATCTTTATAGTTTCATGTCCTAAGTTTATTTATTTTTTATTTTATTTTTTTTGTGAGATAGAGCCTCAAGCTGTCACCCTGGATAGAGTGCCATGGCATCACAGCTCACAGCAACCCCCAATTCCTGGGCTCAAGAGAGTCTCCTGCCTCCGCCTCCCAAGTAGCTGGGACTACAGGCGCCCACCACAACGCCCGGCCATTTTTTGGTTGCAGCCATCATGGTTGTTTGGCAGGCCCGGGCTGGATTTGAACCTGCTGGCTCAGGTGTATGTGGCCAGCGCCTTAGCCCATTGAGCCACAGGTGCTGAGCCTCATGTCCTAAGTTTAAATCTTTTATCCAGTGAGAGTCAATTTTTGTTAATGGTGAAAGGTGTGGGTCCAGTTTCAGTCTTCTACAAGTTCTCAGACAATTCTCCCAACACCATTTGTTAAATAGGGAATCTTTCTCCCAATTTATATTTTTGATTGGCTTATCAAGGATCAAATGATGATAAGCGTCTGAGTTCATCTTGGTACTCTATTCTGTTCCATACATCTACTTCTCAATTTTTGTGCCAATGCCATGCTGTTTTGATTACTATAGGTTTATAGCATAGTTTGAATTCTGGTAGCATGATTTGTTTTTATTTCTGAGTAATGTCTTGGCTATTCAAGGTTTTTTCTTTTCTTTTCTTTTTTTTTTTATTGTTGGGGATTCATTGAGGGTACAAGAAATCATGTTACACTGCTTGCATTTGTTGGGTAAAGTCCCTCTTACAATCGAGTTTTGCCCCCAAAAGGTGTGGCACACACCAAGGCCCCAAGACCCCACCCCCCTCGCTCCTTCCCTCTCTCTGCTCTTCCTTTCCCCAGAATTAGGGATTTTTAAAGATGTATTCTCTCTCAGGTTATTCGGTTGAATACTACTTGGTAAATGTGCAGTAGAGTGTACTTTAGTTTCTTGCAGAAGTAAAGGTAACTCACCAAATTCTTTTAATAATTTGAACTCCAGTAGTGATAGAGAGACTAATTTTCATCCTGGGTAACTTTGGTTGTATTCTCCAGGTGTGTCTGCACCTGGACTTTAAACCCTTTGCATAGGGTTCTTGGTGTCGTATTATTTAATATGGGGTTAGCAGACTCCATAGCATATTAATTCCCTCTAAGTGCTCATTTGTCACAAATAGAAACCAGTGTATTGGCCTCCAGGTGCCCTAACCTGCTGTGCTGTGCTGATTTGATTTCTAGAAAGTTATTTCACACTAAGGGTCTTTCATCACCTTTCCTAGTGGTGCCCAAAGCATTAGTTTATTGTTTGGCTTTAACAGCAGTGTATGCTTAAAATAATTTTTGTTTACACTTACTTTTCTAAAGTATCATCTGGTTGTTGTAAGGCAGAAAGTCTCAGTCAGTGTAATAAGGCCATTCTGGATATTCTTTTCATTTCTTTTTTTCTTTGAAGCAGATTCTCTAAGTCCATTTCTCTCGAAACAGATCCTGCTGACAAAACATTCAAGTTCAGGTTATCAGTGTCAAAATGAAGTGGAAAATGAAAGCAAGTCCTTTTTTTATTAACAACAACAAAAACTAATAACAAAAATTTGCTAAGTATAAAAAAATGACTATAGGACAGAAACCAATAACACAACTTGTAAATATTTCATTACATAATTTTACATGAATCAACTATAGTTAAAATTATTTCAATTAAACAAAATACACTTGTTAATAAAATGAAGTAGTCAGATTAAACTTATATGTTAATGAAATTGAAATTGTGATCTACTTACCTAACTTTCACTCATATTTGTGAATGGTGCAGTAGACACTATTCAAACTCATAGTAATATACTCTGCCATATTATGCATATTCTTAAAAGGACCTTTTTGAATTTAAGATTAATTTTTATTTAGTTTTAAAATCTTTTAATCTTAGGCCTTTATATCTGTCAAAGTATTCTCAAAGGATGCATTACTTTTCATTTTATTCAGGAATTTTCATAAAATATATTTGGGGAAACTTCTTTAAATTGCTATTTTATTTTGAGTAAAATTAGAATATAAGCATGAAAACCATAAGCCTGTTTTAAGGCTCTGCTAAGATAGCCCACTGTTTTCGCACATAATAAATTTCTGTAACTATTAGTTATTTTAAATAGCTTTTTTTATTGCCACTAATTATCTTTAATATTTACTGGTTTAAAATTTTTCTCCAAATGAAATAATTTTTATATTTCTCTTATTTCATATGATCTCTTTGAAATTCCCCTATCCTTATTCTTCTTCAGTTTCTTTTTGTTTTATTACCAAAATAAAAGTCCTGGAATGAACAACCAAATCTGAATATCACGTTCAGGGTAAGGACCACCAGCAATGAAGGGTAACATGGCATTTAATGCTTTTGTTTGTTTGTTTAATTTTTAATGTTAAACTATTTAATTTGTCTTTTTTGTTTTTGTACTACTAAACAAAATCCATATCTTTATTTAACTGCCTGTAATGATTCCTAAGTATTTTAAAGAGATTATTGGTTATTCAAAGTATACCACTATGCACTAATGATTCGAATTAAATCTATTTAATAGTTGTGTTATCAGTATGTCTATTTCAGGCATTGTGTTTGTTTCTAGGCCCTATAGTTATATTTATTCCCAAATTTCCTGTAGTTTAGTGACATAGTAACTACAAAATGGATGGGTAATTGGAAAATCAGCAAACACATGGTCAGTTGACCTATGTCACTTATGAAAATCAGCGTATAAGTTTAATTTTTACCTTAAATTATGTTTGTGTTTTCTTAGATTAACAGTCATTATTATTCCATAAATAACATTTCTCACCTATTTAAAATATTTTTTCAAAGTTAGTTTCATTTATATAATTATGATTATAGGTGCATAGTGTTAAAACTTATGGATGACAATTAACACTAATGTTAAGTCATACTTATTTACATAGGATTTCCAAAATTAATTGCAGAAATCCCCAGTTAATGCCATGGGTTGACTTTATTTTTTATTTTCTTTTTTTCTATTCAGGTTAATTTGGGAGTGCAAACAACTAGGTTACAATGTTTGCATTTGTCAGAGAAAGTCCTTCTTGTAGTTGTGTCCCTCAAGTAAGACGTGTACCCTGTCCCCTTACATTGTGCCCATTAAGTGGGAGCACACCACTTCCTTCCCTCCCTTCCCTCTCTCCCGACCCTCACTCCTCTCCCCGCAACTTGAATTGAATTAAGATTTACTCTAATGTGGGCATGTATTAGATCATCTGCTGGCTTCGTATTAGTATTAGTAGTGAGTACGTTGGATACTTGCTTTTCTATCTTGTGATACTTTACTAAGAACAATGTGCTTCAACTCATCAGTTTCTCCAAATTCTAAAACACAACTGAAATCATTAAGTCTCATTTTGAACTTTTAGTTTTAATTTGTATTTAACAACAGTCAAAAATGAAGATCCTAGAATTGCTCTCTGGGTTTGAATACCGGTTCTACCACTCACCACAGAAACCTTGGACAAGTCACTTAATATCTTCTCGAATATCATATCGAATTTATTAATAGGATGATTGCTTTTAGGAAAAGTGAAGGTGAGAAGAAAGGAAATTCCAATAAATTGGAACAGCATAATAAAGGCATTGTGAAGAAGCGGTCAGGAAACCCAGAGAGATAACTGATTAAGTTGGTGGATATAGATGTTATGTGATAAGTTAGAAATATTCAGAAATTGTAGTTGGACTAAATGGGTTTGCATTATATGGAAGACCTTGAACATCCAAAAAACTAATAGTTGTGCAAAGGATGTCATGATGAAAGATATTTTAAGAAAATTCCAAAACTAATTCATGTATGAAGAGGAATAAAAGTTGAGTGCCACTAAAAAGAACAAGTAGCAACTCATAATCCTCATGGTTAGTGAAGAAGTTCAAACTAGATAGTGTGGTATAAAAAATAAAAACCAGAAGTGACTGGACAATATTAGAGAATTTTAATGGAAGAATTGTGTGGATGGAGGCTCCTGAGCCCATTACCTCCTAGGCACCATACCTAGTTTCATCTGTTTTTGTTTGTTTCACAAAACAAGGGAGGAATTTGTTTAATAGCAGGAGAGGAATTAACAGCTAAGTGGGGCAATAATATCAGCAGGGTGTGGGGAACATTAGGAGTGGAGTGAACAGGGGACGGGGGACAGCGGTGCGTCTTGAGTGGAAATAACCACTTATTTCCTTCACCTGGTAACAACATTTCTGAAAATCAAGCCTACTGTTGAATTGGTGAGTAGGTGTTTGTTATTTTTAAGTGTATTTAACTGAGTTAGGACAGTATTATTTCCTATTATTGGTTCAGCTGTCATAACCTCAGTTTAAAAGCTTAAAAAGATTGTGCGTTGGCACTCAGATGAGGAATTTCATATTGAATATGAGGTTATCTTAGGAGACAATGTGGTTAGCCTGAGATGAATATATTCTTCTTTTTCTTTTGCCCAAATTAGGCATAAGTATTTCCCTGTTTGACTTTGGCTGTTCAGACCTGGTACATGTATGTCGTAAGGTACGTTTGAGGAATTGTAATTTCAGACAGACCTCTTGCTTCTGATCCAGTGATAGTAGTAAATGAAATGAGATTTGGAAATATCTTGTCATTTATCACGGAGTTTGTTTTGTTCATGGAGCATTAATAACAAAGAGAAGACTGCACTGATTTTACAGTTTCTGTATAACCAGGGTCTTTCGTCCTATATTATTACTGGCACCTCCATCACCCTGGTGACCATGTTCCCTTTGACGTTTTCTTTTTTTGTGTAAGGAAGATTTTCTTTTAAGCTTATGAATCTCAAGTGTCTTAATGAATGCCTCTGTAGGTAGCCTATTGTGCCGAGTTGCAGTAAAGGAAAACAGTGCTATAGAAATGTAGCACAGCAGTGATATCCCGCTAACAAATGCAGCCCGTGTCTGAGGTGCCACGAGAAACAGTTTCAGTGAGATGGGGGGACACTGAAGCACATCTGAGGGATGCTGGATAAAAAAGACTCCTAACCTCATCAGCAGGTAAAATTAATATCAATCCTTTTCTTTATTTAGAGAATTGCTTATAATGCTATTGGTCAAGGACAAGCAGTTTTTACTCACAATTGCTTTGTTGCTAAGCATCTTATTTGGGGCTTCTGGTTTTTTATTTCTTTTTTTCTGTTAAAGGACCAGTAATGAAAGTTGCAGATATTAACTGTGAGGAAAAGCACCCTTTCTCTCCCTACTTTTACAAGCTCTGAGATGTGAATAAAATAAATTTGTTATATATAGATACTTTCTACATTAACTTCTCTAATCATAATCCAAGTTTTTAGATCCTAAATCTTAAATAAATAAATAAACTTAATTATCTTCAATATTTTTATCATGGATACTTGATCTCAAGAGTCTATTAGTGTTACATGATATAAATCCTCATCTGCTCATCCTTACCCAATAACTTCTCCAGAAGCTAATATATTGCCTCCGCCTTGGCCACTTTCAATACTCCTACTTGTTCCCTCTCTCACTCTTTTTCTCTCACACACATGCATGTGTACATGTGGACACTCACCCACACACCTATTTTATCCAGCTCTTTACCAAATGGCCAATGAGCCTATTGTTGCCAGACCCTGGGCATAGAGCACTTGCGATCCAAATCAGTGAATGAGAAAGCTCCTAGGGCTCGGCGCCCATAGCGCAGGGGTTACAGCACCAATCACACATACCTATACTGAGGGTGGCAGGTTCAAACATGGCCTGGGCCAGTTAAACAACAATGACAAATAGCTGGCAACAAAAAATAGCTGGGCATTGTGGTGGGCACCTGTAGTCCCAGCTCCTTGGGAGGCTGAGTCAAGAGAATCGCTTAGGCCCAAAAGGTTGAGGTTGCTGTGAGCTGTGATGCCACAGCACTCTACCCAGGGTGTGATAGCTAGACTTTGTCTCAAAGAAAGAAAGAAAGAAAGAAAGCTCCTAGTTGGATTAATAACAAAACTTCATACAACAGGCACAGGTTGATAACTCAATACAGAAAGTAGCACATTCACTTTTTAGAAACGCCCCAGGTTGTAGTGCCTGCTAACTATTCCTGAATGTTAGTTGCGGGCATCTCTGGGCTCTAGGAAAGTAGCTAGAAGCTCATTAGAGATAATCATGTGTAGACCAACTTGGCAGTTGAGAAAACCATATCCCAGAATAGCCAATTTTCTAACCAATATCACACAGAAACTTAGTGTCAATTCAAAGCCAAGAAACTAAGTAGTCTGACTTCCAGTGTGATGCTCTTTCCACTTCATTTCACTTCCAAGTCATTAACATTTAACATAAAAAATAATCTGAACACATGCTCCATTGAAAACAGACTGTATTATAATCAAAGATGTGAACTGAATGAAACATGGACCTCCCAAAAGGAGTGAATGCAACCTTGAATCATTCTCCCTTTTGAGAGCTCCCTGTCAGTCACTTAAGATTTAAGATTTCCAAACCATGCTAGTAAATTTCTAAAAGAGTTTGGGTGCTTTGGACTACAAGTATACTAGTAGTTACTGCTAAAAGTATTGCAAATAACAGGGGTTTATTAATTCACAAAACAAGTAGACCAAAGGCAATGAAGGTCCAGAGTTAGTTAATTCATCCCTTTATCAATGTCAGGATTCAAGTTGTCTGTGATTATCTTGACTTTGATTCCCAAGACCACTATGTTACCAGGTATTATGCACAACCACAGCAGGGGGAATCCCTGCCTGGTGCTCATTTTCAGAGAACTTTCCCAGCCACTTTTTCTAGTAGATTATAGTTTATCATTATTAGAATTGCATCATATGCCCTTGCCGAAACCAATCACTGTCATGAAAATGGAATTACCGCAATTGGTTTAGCGTAATCAACATTCAGTTCCTGTGAAGCACAAAGCCTTCAAGAGCCTGGAAAAAAATCAGAGTTCTGTTGGCAAAAAAAAAAAAGAAAAGAAAAGAAGAAGAATTAAGAAGTGGTTTAAGGGAGGATGATGATTGATTCATATAATGGAGGTATATTTCTTAATTACTAGGCACGTGTTCCATTTAAAAGATATTCAGGGTATAATACATCAAAACTCAGGGTTCATTAGCATCTGACTAGTTGGTACTACTTGACACAAATTCGGAAGTGTCTATTGCAGGCAGTAATATAGCCCCCTACAGGAACACGTTCTTCCCTACCAATTATGACCATATGTCATACTTGGAAGAATCATAATTCTACTCACAGAAGCAGGAAACCTGGGAGATGTTAGAGGACAAGACTTTTAACTTAAGGAGTGATGGAAAATTGGATTCAATTCCCCCCCACCCCGCCCCCGTTCTCTTCTCCAGCTATGCTTGAAGAGCGAATGGGTTCTCTAACTACCAGGCTTCATAGGTTCTCAAAATTTACAACAGGCCTAATGTGGCAGGATGATGTTTTAAGGTCTACAAATAGGGGAGGCAGAGGTAAGAAAAGGTGCCTTGTCTTCAAAGCTAACTCTGCTCTAGCAGAAAGTCCCTGACAGAGGTGTCACCAGAACATAACCTGTAGAACAGGCCAGCCTCCAGGGAGGAGCTGGATAATTCCTGAGCAACTGAGAAGTTGCTGCTCTTCTCAGCTTTCTTTTCTCAGGATCTAACTATTTACTTTGCTTCTTCTAAAGTTTTCTTATCATGTTGCTAGAAATCTTTCAAAGCCCATCTTACCTTAATACACTCTTGAGACAGTGCCAGTTTTGTAAGTGTATTTAGAATGATTAGGCCTTTCCCCTCCCCTTCTTGGTCAGGCTTCAAAGAAGTGGGAAAAGACCCTGAAGATCAGTTTGGGTTTAGAGTATGAGGATTTCCAACGTTAGTCTAAATCATTTGTAGCTAAGAGAAGCATAAGGAGGTGTTTGCAGAGTAGGGAAAGAGTGAAACCATGATTCCAGAGAGTCTAATGTGGGTTGGGCTGTGTGGGATAGGAAAAGAGACTCTTGCAGAGAATCAGTGAAATACCAAAGTGACAAACCCCAAAAGCAAATAACTGAGACAGAAAAAGTCATTACGAAAGAATAACAATACATAAATCTGGCTCAGGGGCTCATGCCTGTAATCCTAGCACTCTGTGAGGTCAAGGCGGGTGGATTGCCTGATTTCACAGGTTGGAGACCATCCTGAGCCAGAAGGAGACCTTGTTTCTAAAAATAGCCAGTGTTGTGGCAGGCACCTGTATTCCCAGCCACTTAGAAGGCTGAGACAAGAGAATTGCTTGAGCCCAAGAGTTTGAGGATGCTGTGAGCTGGGACACCACTGCACTCTCCCGAGCATGACCAAGTGAAACTCTGTCTCAAAGAAGGAAAATTAATGGAGTGATATCTTTAGAAAATAAGGTGGAAATATTGATAGAGTTGGCTTTTGTGTCTGGGTGACAGAGACTAGGATAGAAATGGAAAAAAATACTTTTTAAGGAGTATCACTATTTATCTTGACTTCAATATTTTCTTGAAAAAAAAAGATGGTATCTTCTCTTCTTCACATGTTCTCATATTTGTAAACTCAGAATATCTTACACAATGCCCAGAACAAAGTATATTCTCATTAATATTGAATAATTGGAGCTTTATTCATTATTCCATTGCTATTAATATATCTCTGAAATCATAAGACAGCAGAGGTAAATTCACAATAAAATGTAATTTTTCCAAGCATTTTTCAGAATGTACTTTAAAAATTTTTAACTATCTTCACCTATATCATATAGTGCTTCCCTGTTGCCTCACCTCTTAAAATGTTTCCCTAGCCTAGTGCCTTCTCTAGTGCCATGAAATTAAACACAGAGGCAAGCCAGGTGGAGTTGCTCTATATATTACAGCAGGCTGATAGTTAACATTGCTCTCATAAGCCTGCTGTGCCCTAACTCCTGCCAAGCTATTCCACTTCATCACTTCCAATGATGGTCTAAGTCATCTGGAACTAAGAGTAAGCTGGGGCTTACTACTCCAGCCCTACATCCCCAGCACGGTGATTCTTCCCCTGATTTCTCAATGCCATGCTCTTTCTGTGGGTCCTTACTTATAGACAGGCACCTTTGCCTGAAAATTTTCACTCCTCTTTTACCTTTACTTGGACAAGCAGTACCTACTCTTAAGCTCACTTATCCTTAAGGCTACATTTGTATGTTCTTGAGAAAGCCTTCTATGTCCCTGACCTAAATTGGTTGCCTTTTTCTGTTCTTCCACAATACTTTGTGGTTTCATTACTGTTGCTTTAGCCTTACTAATTTGTTGATGATTTTTAAGTTTCAAAAGTAACACTTATATCTTTGAAACAAATGACAATATAGTTCTGAGCAGATACAATTTGGGGTGATTTTTTCTCTCTCTTGTGCTTGACTTGTAAGTATTGGTTTTAGTCTGTCTCACCTCTAGCTATGTGTTACAGTCACCTAGAGCACTTTTCAAGACATTCAGATATACTGACATTCTCTCTTTAAATGCTGATTTCAATGGTCTATGAGGTAAAATTCAGATGGTGCCCTTTTTTTTTTTTTTTTTTTTTTTGCAGTTTTTGGCCGGGGCTGGGTTTGAACCTGCCACCCCTGGCATATGGGGCCAATGCCCTACTCCTTCAGTCACAGGTGCCGCCCAAGAGATGATGCATTTTTAAAACCAAGTGTTCATGCTATCTGGTTTATCTTTGTATTCCCCATCTTTCTTTCTTCCTCATCTGGAAGTCTCATGAGAAAACTTATGGTTGTTGAATAAATTGATTAATTTGTCTTTAAATAGACAAAAGTACCTTGATAAACTGGAATAGAGAAAACCTAAATCATATATTTATGATTATAGAAATGCCTTATTTTAGGGAGAAAAATGCATCAGAAAAAGTGATAAAACGTTTCCCCAAAATAAATGACATTTTCCTACAGAGTTTTATATAAAGTTGGACTATGTTTTGGATTAAGGAACATTTGACTAAAAAGTCAAATTACAAATTTTATTGACTATTTCAAATATGGTTAAAATGTTAATTTCTCTACTCTCTACCACCAGAAAAGCACTAGTTGTTAATTATAAAAATTAAAATTATGCAGCAAGTGTTATTTCTCAAAGGAAGGAGGTAAGTGGTAATGCACCATGCCTCCCCGGAGCCTTACTCTCAGACTGTGAAAGCAGCCTATGTTTCATGGGGACACTGACTGGCTGATCCCTGTGAAGACCTCAATCATGACTCTAGTTGTTTCAAACTTAAACACAAAGAACCCTTACAAATCCAGTTACTGACTCATGTAAAAAATCATTTTCTCAACGAGTGTGGGAACCTGTGGAAACTTGTAACCTCCCTGCTCATTAAGTACAGCCTTTTGACTGAATCCAAATTCTACAGGACAAACCCTTTTATTAGAAGGGGTACAGCAGACAAAGATGACATGTTTCTCGCCTCCGTTGGTGCTTAAAAAAGAATGATTTTGAAATCAGAAGGCCTCAGATTTCTCACCCCTTTGCTGTTTCTTGATTATTTGCTAAAACCTATCTGTCCTGTAGAGGACGGTTGTGGATACTGTTTATTTTGTTTCCACCCAAAGATTTTCATCCTAATATAAAAACCCTGTTCATCCTCCTGTGCTCTGCTCCCCCTCCCTACCCCACAGAGTTTCAGATTACCTTTAAAGAGTGATCAGCACACTCCTCAGTGTAGTTATTACAAAACACGGTCTCCTCATTTTTCCGATGTTATTTAAAAAATAGCTCTCAAACTGATTTCATTCATGCTTAAGAATTTGTATCTATAAGTGTATAGGGTATTCATATCACATATTAGGTCATATTTATCCCAAGCTGGGAATTGGGACGTATTTTAGCTACTTAGATGAGTAGAGAAATAAGTAATTCAAACTGCTGTTATTTTTGACCTCTCATGCTGGCAACCCCTAAATGTATTAAATCAAGGGTTTTTCTCAGCCAGAAAAGTTAAATAGCAGGTGTAATACTTAATGAACTGCAACAACTTGGACTTACTGGTGTGGCAAATAGATTGTGATATTCATTTCCAATTAAAGTTATTTTGCAAAGATCAATGAAGCACATTTTCACAAATTGAATCACACTAAACTAATAAACAAAATCCTCACATCCCCATTGATGGCAAATTGTTATTTCCTTAACATTTAAAATCCAATCACACTATTAATTATAAGATGCAAGGTCTAGGAAAGATCAAATATATATTTACTCATGTGTTTGTCTTTTACTTCCAATTTTATAAGAAAAAATAACGAACATTAACCATTTGTAAGGAAGCTGCCTAAGAATAATTTTCTAAACTATATTTTTTGGTCCTTGACCTATCAACACTCTATTTTCTAAACAACATACTTGTCCTAATGATTTAAGAATCTGATCTTTAGTAAATTACTAAGGAATTTGTTGTAGAGTATACGTTAATGAATGAATGTATAGTATATATCAGAAACAATGGGGATCTGTTGAAAAAGGAAAAGAGCTTAGAAGTTAGCTTCTGGAATCATTGAGCTGCTTCAGAAATATTAAAATGTTAATTTAGCAACCTTAAATGTCACTACTTTGTTCAAAGAATACATAAATGTTACGATATTCATTTTCTAGGACCTCCTCACCTTTCACCTCCTCTTGATATTTCTCTCAAAGTATCATTTTGAAAAAGGGGTATACATTTGTGTGGTTTCATTTCAAAGATTTTAATATTTCCATACTGATGCTGGATAACCAAAATGGAGTCACTTGTGAAGCAAAGGGTGGGGTTCTAATAGGAACATTGTATTTTCAAACAATAACAGGGGATGTTTGGTGGAGGTGCACATACCAAATCTCCCTTCTTCAGAAAATCTTAAGGCTTAAGATGGCATTTCCACCTGATAGCCTAATATTTCAAAACAAGTTTACCAGCAGCTCTTGACTGTACTGTATGAGCATCTCAGCGTGAAGGACAGCGTATCAAACAGTCTTTCCAAACAGGAGTAGCATCGTGGTGATTTGCCAAGCCACGTCTGTGTGCTCTCTCCAGAGAGGTCCAGCCTACTTGGGTAAAATGTGAAGACAGTACCGAGAAACAAAGAAAAGCTTCTCTCCGCTGTCCCAGCACATCCCTTCCTTTCTCCTCTTCTCATGCCAGCTTTATCCTCAGTGGCTCATCTGTCCAGGCCACTTTGGGATTTTATGGGCCAGTGACTTAAATGGAAAAAATATTATGAGGATTTGTCACCTTTATGTTGATAAATGGTTAAATACGAACAAATGATTAAATGCAAATCTGCATGCGTGGATGCATGTTACACATAATAGTCTGCTATCATCATCGTTTCACTTTTAACATCAAAGATAGTAGAAAACCCATAAGATCAGAAAAAAACTTTAAATTGAATAATTTTACTTTTACAAACTCACTAAATAAACTAATTTCTCTCATTTCCTCACATACTGGTGACCTTTGTCAAACATCAACATAAGCCTGTAGTCTACCTTATGAGAATTATCATACCAAATGCCTTGGTTCAACTTTTTTTAAAATTTATTTATTTTTTTTGAGACAGAGCCTCAAGCTGTCACCCTGGATAGAGTGCAGTGGCATCACAGCTCACAGCAACCTCCAACTCCTGGGCTCAAGCAAGTCTCCTGCCTCCACCTCCCAAGTAGCTGGGACTACAGGTGCCCGCCACAACGCCCGGCCATTTTTTGGTTGCAGCCGTCATTGTTGTGTGGCAGGCCCGGGGCTGGATTCGAACCCACCAGCTCAGGTGTACATAGCTGGCGCCTTAACCCGTTGAGCCACGGGCGCCGAACCAGCTCAGCAAAATTTCATAACCTTGTACAGCAATGTCTCACAGCTGTGTTTGTGTTGACATGTGGCAGTGTCTTGCTGAGCGGTGTCATTATTGTTGTTGCCAGTTTTTATGTGCCATTGTGAGAATGTCGGAGCTTGAATTACAGCAATGAACAAACATTCATAAATTTCTTGTTAAACTTGGCAAGAGTGGAAGTGAAATGAAGGACATGTTAGTCCAAGTTTATGGGGATAATGCCATAAAGAAAATGGCAGTACAGAAATGGATTAATCCATGTTTTTCTTTTTTTTTATTAAGTCATATATACATAGATCATGAATACATTTATGCCTTTGTGGGATTCAATGTGTTGATTATTTGTACAAATTGGAGTGCTTACATCCTACTAATTAACATAGCTTTCACC